>JAVQIZ010073870.1:0-47599 GCA_036023535.2 Galaxias brevipinnis
GCACGGGTGAGACCAGGGTTTGAGTTATGTGGGAGCCAGTGGGAGCTGAGCTCCCATCAGGAGGGGTCTGAGCTCCCATGAAAGCAGTAAAGTCATACATCTGTGGGGGTCGCCAATACAGTGCACCGGTTAAGCTATTATTTATTTATGTCCGCCACTAACGTAAAAGACCCCCACAAAGCTCAGATTATAACTCGAACAATGGATGAGACTAGTGGGAGTCGAGCGGAGGGGGATTAGTCGACGACGGCAGTCATGGCTTGTATTGTGGTGAACCCTTAGTGTACGGGGCAGCTGTGTTTAGAGGAGATGTGGACTGAGAGACATTTTTTTCTTCCTCCAGATGGATGTACTGGACCGACTGGGAGGAAGACCCTACGGAAAGCGTACGGGGAAAGATCAAGAAGGCCTGGATGGACGGTTCCCACCACCAGGTGTTCCTGACCAGCAAGACAGTGCTGTGGCCCAACGGCCTGAGCCTGGACATCCCCCAGGGCATCCTCTACTGGGTGGATGCCTACTACGACCGCATCGAGATGGTCTACCTCAACAACACCGAGCGCAAGGTTGGCTACTGGTTGGGGCTTTAGCTGGAATGTAACAGCAAAAAAAATAAAATAAATGAATATCTTGATGTTTGTAGACCACTGTAAATAGAATGGAATGAATAGGTCTGACTTGCATTTAATCAGGCGCCCTATTTTAGCAGCACTCCATTTTATTGTTCAATGTTATGAAAATCCATTATTGCATTGTGTTGTAACTTCAGCTCAGACCTCTCAGGTTTTGCTTGTGTCACGGGATCTTTCTGTTATCTAACGATGAGGCTATTTTCATGTAGTTAGAATAGGCACAAATAGTGATTTCCATTTTCTTTTTTCCATTTTCTTGTTTTTGGTCCGGTCTGCTCATGGTCAGGTGGTGTATGAGGGACAGGAACTGATCCACGCCTTCGGCCTGTGTCACTACAAACACTTCCTGTTCTGGAACGAGTACCGTGGCGGCATCATCTACAAACTGGACCAGCTCACTAAGACCGTCACCCTGCTCCGCTACGAGAGGCCGCCTCTCTTCGAGATCCGAGTGTACGACGCTCAACAGCAGCAAGGTGACTCATTCCTTCTGTCCTCTCTTTTCTCGGCGCCATTCTTCACTCGCACGCATACATTCTTCCTGGTCACAATGCATTCAATTCAAAGAGAACCACAAAGAGCTTGTGATGCATTTAGCAGTCCATCCAGCTGCTCTGAATGTGTGTCCTCCCCGTGTGCCCAGGTTCCAATGCCTGTCGTGTGAACAATGGTGGCTGCAGCAGCCTGTGTCTGGCCGTTCCCGATGGACGCTCTTGTGGTTGTGCTGACGATCAGATTCTGGACGGCGACAATGTCACCTGCAAAGGTACTCTACTTTATGACCTTTATGGCTAAGGTTGCATGACGGCTCCCCCGCCAGATTACTACGGGAGTCATGGAAAGTCCATTATGTGGCTGGAGTTGTTAAAGAAACCCTGTACGGTCCCTTCAAATCACACTTTGCCAAATGTGAGCGCAGCTTCCCAAAGGCCCAACAGTTGGTGAAAGGCTATGCTGCTCATCCTAAGGGATCAGTTAACCCGCCCTGACCTCATCTCCTTTCTCTCTGTAGCCAACCCGTCCTATGTGCCGCCTCCTCAGTGCCAGCCCGGCGAGTTTGCATGCAAGAACAACCGCTGCATCCAGGAGCGCTGGAAATGTGACGGGGACAACGACTGTCTGGACAACAGCGACGAAGCTCCCGAGCTCTGCCGTGAGTGCCACGCCGTCCCGGGGTCGCCGTGGCTACAGAGCAACACACACCTAAACAGTCTGTTTAAGATCATAAGCTAAGATTGACAGAGAAGGGGGTGTGAGCTGCAGTTAAAAGCTTTCCGAGCCTGGCTTTTTTCTGTGCCATGCAATGGCCGCAGTTTCCCCTTCAAGAGTGATCTTCATCATAAGACCGTAGTGCCTGTAATTGGCTATATTTGGACTTGAATGTTCTTAAATTGTCTTTTTACTCTACTTAGCTCACATTCAGTTTTTCACCGTCATGTCAACAGAAGTAGCTTTATTTAAGGCTAGGTATTTGAATGGTTTAATGAATTACTGTACATGCTCAGTGTGATGTATATACCCCCTCCCTCTCCCTCCCTTGTTACTCTACAGATCAGCATACCTGCCCAGCTGACCGCTTCAAATGTCAGAACAACCGTTGTATCCCTCTCCGCTGGCTGTGCGACGGAGACAACGACTGTGGCAACGACGAAGACGAGTCCAACACCACCTGCTCCGGTAAACACACGAAACACAAAGTGACCTTCAGGAAACTGTGACTCTGTGTACTCTGTGACTGACACATTTTATCCTTTCTCATGTCCCCTCCACCCCGTTTAGCTCGTACATGTCCGCCCAACCAGTACGCGTGTGACAGCGGGCGCTGCATCCCCATCTCCTGGACCTGTGACCTGGACGATGACTGCGGCGATCGCTCTGACGAGCCAGCCTCGTGCGGTGGGTCTGCCGTCCAATAGCGCCTCTCTGTCGCTACCCGCTTAACTCAGATCCGTAACGTCACACCGCAAAACGGTAATTTCGCTGCAAATGGGAGTGGATCCTTATGGTTATCTTGTTCTTTTTTTGTCCTCCCCAGCTTATCCCACCTGCTTCCCCCTCACCCAGTTCACCTGTGCCAACGGGCGCTGCATCAACGTCAACTGGCGCTGTGATAACGGTCGGTCTCACAGCCACAGTCACACAGCTCCTATTGAATGAATGTATTTGATCATTAACCAAACATTAATTTAGAGAGAAGTTTCGCATCCTTGCCAAGAGGCTTTCAAATGATTTTGTGTTTTGTTTGTGTGTGTCTGTCTGTGTGCGTTTGCGCCCCCTGTGCAATCTGCTCCTTCAGACAACGACTGCGGAGACAACAGCGACGAGGCCGGCTGCAGCCACTCCTGCTCCAGTGTGCAGTTCAAATGCAACAGCGGACGCTGCATCCCCGAGTACTGGACCTGCGACGGGGACAATGACTGCGGCGACTACAGCGACGAGACGCATGCCAACTGCACCAACCAGGGTGAGGGCCTGGGCTCTGCTAGACCTGTGTTTCCACACACACACACACACACACACACACACACACACACACACACACACACACACACACACACACACACAAACACATAACCTTTTTTTGCCATGTTAGGCTGTGTGTAACAAAGTGTGTGTTATAAATTATCGTTGGCACTAAATGCATTTTAGTTCCGTGTTTGTAATCTTGCCAATTCATTTAGTCTATTAAGTCGTCATCACAGGGAGTGTGTGTTGTGTTTCGTCGTGTGCATGCGTATTGCTGTTAGCTGTGCGTGCTGTTCCAACGATGGCAGGATTGTGTTTTCCTCTACTCGGCTCTGCGTGCCTCTGCCTGTCCCCGCACTTCAAACCATCACTTATAAAAACAAAAAGTGTCTTCCTCGTTGCTGCTCTCACGATCTGTTTATGTGTTGTGGTTTACCGAGATCTCAGCCCCATTTCAAACAAAGTCTTTCTCAACAATGGGCCTCTTCAGTGGTACTGCTGCGGTCACTGGTGATGCTGGGAAGTTGAAGTGGGCTGAGGGGTGAAGCTTGACTGTTGTGTTGAAGGTGTAAATGTAAATGGTGGAGCCAGGGATGTGTTTTATGGCTTTGCTGGTTGGGGGTCAGGGCCGGCCACCCTATGGGGACCTTATGTTTTTTCATTTTGTGGTCTCTCTTCAGATCTGGCTTTAGGTCAGGAAGAGGAGTTCATAGCCTTTTAGTTTCTCTTTCTGCCTCAAAAGAAGTGTGTGTGTGTGTGTGTGTGTGTGCGTGTGTGTGTGTGTGTGTGTTTGTGTGTGTGTGTGTGCTTGTGTGCGTGCGTATGTCCTTGTACGCGTGCTTTCTTACAATATGGAAGTGCATTGTGACAGCTTAGATCATGATTCTCCGCCTGTGTTCATCAGTCCCAGGGCGAACACTGAACCCACCATGGCCTGCAGGCCTAACGAGCGATCTGTGCCAAATATGATCTGTGTGTGTGTGTGTGTTTCCATCTGGAAGCCATTAGATCGAGGCACAGCCATGCTATTGCCTTCTCCTCCCACGGACTGTGCTGTAGTCCAGGTCCCAGGCCTGCTCAATATTTTGAGATGCCAATTACTGACCTTTGCCATAAAGGAATGCCGTTAAATTATGTCCCTAAAGATGCATTTAATCAGCTCCTGGCATTAAGCGAATGAGCCATGTGTACAGGAGACTGGCGATACTGTCCTTGTTACACAAACTTTTTAATTCCCAGGTCAATGGAGGACCACGTAGACTAGTCAGTGTATAAAGGCCTCCTCAAAGTGCTTTCTACCGGTGCCCTGCCTTTTTGTAAATTGGCGTGTAGTTGTTTTAAGTGCTCTCAGCTTATGCCTAATTATAATCATTTCAGTGTTAAGCCTGTAGGCTGTTGGGTATCTGTATAATTTTGTCATTGGCTAATTAATGTCTAGTGTCTGAGGCTGTCTTTAGAGCCACTCTCCTTCCCACTCAGCAATTGTCGAACTGCTCTGTCATCCTGTTGTTGGCCCCTAGCCACCCGTCCCCCTGGAGGCTGCCATGTGGATGAGTTCCAGTGTCGCATGGACGGCCTGTGTATCCCCATGCGCTGGCGCTGCGACGGCGACAACGACTGCATGGACCTAAGTGACGAGAGCAACTGTGAGGGTGTGACCCACATGTGTGACCCAGCGGTCAAATTCAGCTGCAGGGACTCTGGTAAGGGTGGCATTTGTCCTCAAATCATATCGTTTTATCTGTGGTCATGAGCCTTGTGAGTGTGCGGAGTGGACTACTTATAAAAGATGGTGTAGTCCTATGGGGGTCACCTCTGGGTTGAACGTGCTCCAAGGTAAAGATAATAAACGAAAGGTAATTTGTGGGTTAAGTCCCTAAACACTGGGACAATAATACAGAAAAGTATTGAGTTGTGTTTACTGAAACATAGTTCATTTCGACGTTTCTGCTTTTCAATGTATGTGTATTGAATTTGTCGTTCCGTTCATTTTAGCCTGATCTATTTAATGTGTACTAACTTAGGAATAGTGCCACACAAATAAAGGTTTATTAGTGTTATTTTACCCTAAGACAAAAAATGAACATGGAATGAGCACATTCTCAAAGTGGCTTTTTGCATTGTCCCTCCAGCACGTTGCATCAGCAAGGCCTGGGTGTGTGACGGGGACAGCGACTGTGAGGACAACTCGGACGAGGACAACTGCGAGGCGCTGGTGTGCAAGCTCTCCCACCACGTGTGTGCCACCAACGACTCCATCTGCCTGCCCGCCGAGAAGCTGTGCGACGGCACCGACGACTGCCCCGACGGCTCCGACGAGAAGCTCTGTGGTAAAGCCCCCTCTTTCTCTCTCGCAAGCGTCTCCCACACACAGAACATGCACCACCGCCACAAAACCCTCTCATACCTATACCACTATAGCAGTGGAGTTAGCCGTGTTTGAGTCCTCACAAAGAATTTTCTGAATGGCACAATGCTGTGTACTTAACCCATTCTCCTGCCTCCGTTGGCCAGACCTGTGCACTGTGGAAAACGGCGGCTGTAGCCACAACTGCAGCATCATCCCTGGGGAGGGCTTCATGTGCTCCTGCCCCCTGGGCATGGAGCTGGGGGCCGACAACAAGACCTGCCAGATCCAGAGCTTCTGCGCCAAACATCTCAAGTGCAGCCAGAAGTGTGAGCAGGACAAGGCTAGCGTCAAGTGTTCCTGCTATGAGGGCTGGGAGCTGGAGCCCAACATGGAGAGCTGCAAGAGTACTGGTGAGGAGATCTCTACGGAGATCTATTTGTGAACAGGATTTTTTAATGGAGAAATAAGAGATTTTGTATGTGACAGTAGGTTGTTTCTCTGCCGATTGTGTGTTTGTATTGAGGACAGCTGGGATTCAGTATGTTAGGTTTAAATAGAAGCGTCGGTTTATTGAGGTCATTGGAGTCTGTCTTTGCACCCTCAGATCCATTCAAACCCTACATCATCTTCTCTAACCGCCATGAGATCCGGAGGATTGACCTTCACAAGGGAGAATTCAACGTCTTAGTACCTGGCCTGAGGAACACCATTGCCCTGGACTTCCACTACAACCAGAGCACTCTCTACTGGACTGACGTGGTAGAGGACAAGATCTACCGTGGGAAACTGTCTGAGAACGGAGGTGAGCGAGCTGACTAGTGCTCTTAGTGTCTGAGGATAATGGAAACAGAGTGACGGTCACAAATCCTCTCTAGGAAATACAATTCAAACTGTTTCTTGCTATCTGCTTGGATTTGCGAATGAATTCTGACTTTTAATGTTGATTAAATTAAATACATTTCTTTAACTTTTAGGGTTGTTTGAGGGAGAAGAAGCCCGGTTTTGTGTGCCTGTATAAGCAATATACTGGATGAACCAAATAGAATATTTCCTATTGTTGAGCAGCTGCCAAAACTGTTAAGCTAACATTAAAGTAGCTGGTCTTGACAGGCTGTTTTTGTCCCAGACTAAATCTCCCAGGTCACTGCTAGCTCCTGGGTGGGGTGGGGGTTGGGTTACGGGGTGGGGGTGGGGGGGCACACGGAAGGCTTTGTCAATTCCCATTTGTCTCGCTGCTCGCTTGCATGACTACAACTAGTACAGAGACAAACCATAGGAGGCTGTTTCCCTACAGCTCACATTCCCAGCCCCTTACAAAAAAACACATTGCCTCATCCCAGAGTCCAACCTCTAGATCAGCTCCTGCTGCTTCATATTTAACACATGTTAGCCTCTTCAGAACTGTGGGCAAACATGGCCGCTGCAGACTGCCAAACCAAAACAAAGGCTGCCTCCACAGCTCATCCAGGCCCCCCTAAAAGACTGCCAGCTCCGTCTTCAAACTCCACAATAAGCAAACTGTGAAGAGAGCCTATCCTTTCTAATTACTGTTGGAAAGCCCTTTTGAAAGACTGGCCTGATCCTCCTTAGCCAAAGATGATCACAATCTAGCTTCCCATTGGGAGCCAGTTGTTTCTAGGAAGAGAGGGGTGAGTGGGGACTTTGTGGGGGGTGGGGGTAGAGAGACCTGGAGAGTTCCGGAGGCTGTTTTCTCAGAAAGATCCACACTAACAGACACAACAGTGCCTGGCCCGCTCTGGCCTTCCCCACTGAGCAGGAATTCTAAACAATGCCTCTTGTTGCACTAAACATGTGGAGTACTTGGAAAGGGGTTCTTTACACAGGAAGCCAATTACACAGAAAGTGTAAACATTTGAAACACTGTGTTGGCTGTTGTTAGGTTCATCGCCACGTTTTCATGGTATGCTGTGATGCTGGCTGCTGCTTAGCTTATTATTGCACAAACTGTTACAATTTGAAAAGTTATTTGAGAGTGGAAATAATTGTAGCTCTCCCCTCTCGCAGCTCTAACTAGCTTTGAGGTGGTGATCCAGTATGGGCTGGCCACCCCCGAGGGCCTGGCTGTTGACTGGATCGCGGGCAACATCTACTGGGTGGAGAGCAACCTGGACCAGATCGAGGTGGCCAGACTGGATGGCACCATGAGGACCACCCTGCTGGCTGGGGAGGTGGAGCACCCCCGGGCCATCGCCCTGGACCCCCGGGACGGGTAAGGGGCAGGGAGACATCACAGATTTTCTTTTTCACTAGATCTGTTGAATTGGATCCATTCTAATGAGGTTTGTTAGAGCTCCTATTCCTTTTATGCTGCACGTTGACACCCCTGTTGATGTTGTGTCGTCAGTATCCTGTTCTGGACGGACTGGGATGCTAGCCTGCCTCGGATCGAGGTGGCCTCTATGAGCGGGGAGGGCAGGAGGACTATTCACAAGGAGACCGGCAGTGGGGGCTGGCCCAACGGCCTCACCGTGGACTACATGGAGAGGCGCATTGTCTGGATCGACGCCAGGTAATTATGACCCGGCTTTCTGTTTTCTTTCTGCAGCATCTTTCGTCTCCACCTCTTTCTTCCGTTGCTTCCGCTATTGTTCCTCTGCCGTCTGACGTTACGAGCCTTCTAAACACGGGCGCCTTCCCCCGTTCAGGTCGGACGCCATCTACTCTGCTCTGTACGACGGCTCGGGGCTGATCGAGGTGCTGCGAGGTCACGAGTACCTGTCGCACCCCTTTGCCGTCACCATGTACGGGGGAGAGGTCTACTGGACGGACTGGAGGACCAACACGCTAGCCAAGGCCAACAAATGGACCGGGAACAATGTCACCGTGGTTCAGCGCACCAACACACAGCCTTTTGACCTGCAGGTGTACCACCCCTCCAGGCAGCCCCAGGGTAAGACGCATGCATAAGTACACACACTCAAACACATTTACTTATAACTTATACTTACACTTATGGCCATTTGGTTGGCAGAATTTCGAATGGTACTCTAACTCAAAGGGCACCACTGTGACTGTGCGAATCCCTGTGGACAGCTGACCTTTTTATGGCTGTGAGATGGGGGGGGGGGTGGCTTTGTCACCCCGACCGTGTGTTTGACACTTACTGCTGCCGCCACTTCACCGTTTGTCTCACTCTTGTTCTGAATGGGACGTATCTCCCACGCACACATCAAATAGATGAGACAGATATACCTTAATGCTTGTCACTTGTGGATTTACTGTGGTGTACAGTCTCACACTCTTAGCACCCACACACACACACCCACGCACATACACAGCCACACACACTAGCACACAGGCAAATGCAGCAGAAAGCAGGTTTTTTTGGCTGTCCTTGGGCTGTGCAGTTAACACAGGGAGAGGGTGTTGATCTCTGGCAGGAAAAGAGTAATCTCACAGTGCTGTTGATTGACAGATGCAACCAGACCCTCTGACAGTGAAAGGAAAACAAGTCCTGTCTGACAGGGAGTTTCGTAGGATCAGTCTTTATCTCTCTATCTCTCTCTCTCCCTCCCTCTCGTTTTCTCTTGCTTAGCAAATTTTCATATTGAGAGGGCCAGTGCTGATCCCTGAGGATTAACAGTCAGAATGTGTTCAAAACAATATTAGTGTGTGAAATAATAGCAACATAAATTTGATCTGCATTCGATAAATCATCCGTGTGTACGAAGGTCATAGAGCCGTCTGTAGAAGCATGCAGACTTGGATGCCTTGTCTGGTTATTGAATCATTTACTTGACAGGAGATACAGTAATAACATAATAAACCTCTTTGATCCTTCCACTCTGTGCGTCCCTATCTTCCTTTCTCATGCCATCATCTCTTCTCCCTCTGTCTTGCAGCTCCCAACCCGTGTGCGACCAGTGATGGGACCAGTCCCTGCTCTCACCTGTGTCTCATAAACTACAACCAGACGTTCTCCTGTGCCTGCCCACACCTCATGAAGCTGCAGGCGGACAAACGCACCTGTCTGGGTAAGAACCCAATGGGACCAAACACCCTGAGAGAATATGTTGAGGCTGCCCCGGATCGTTCTGGTGGTGAAACTAAAAGGTGGCAGGCCTTTCTCTTCGGAATGCCTCGTCTTCGTTCTTTTCTTCTCCCTGTGCTGTCATAGCTGGTGTGGGACTCCACTTTGCTAGAGTGGCGTCGGTTGACATAGCTGTCAGCTCTCATGAAGACAGGCCGTATTAAATCACCTGTTTGTGGCATAGAGCCGGCATTAATTTCATCTCCATTTCATTTCATAGTGTGGATTGTCACAAGTGATATGTGTGAAAGCTTTAATCTCTTTCAGTTTGATTTTATTAGTGGGGTGTATGACGGTTTGAAGGGATTGCTTCGGGGATTGCTTCAGGGAGTGTGTGTGTGTGTGTGTGTGTGTTTGCGCATGCTTTTTTGTACATGGGTGCCTGTGTGTGCACGTGCCTGTGGGAGTTTCAGTCTAGCTGCTTAGTATTCTGCAGCACAACCTCCATCCTGCAGGGTAGATGTGAGGGTAATTTGACTAGAGGGCCTCTGGTGCAGTCTCTTGTTAATACATGCAGTAGCTAGTACAAAAATGCACACACACACGCACACAAACACGCACACACACACGCACACACACACACACACACACACACAGCCGCAGCTAGACCGGGTGCTCTCAGAGTGCGAACTGGGTCAACCTCGGCACTCCAATCAGCAGAAGTGGTGCCATGGGGCCTTCTTCTCTTTTCTTAGCCCCATTCACCAGCCCGATTTAGAACCCAGGATGAGTCATTGTCGAGGGACACGGTGAGAAAGAGCTATAAGGGATCTCGCACCATGCTGGAGCGCCCTGCTACTACAGTCAACAAGTATTCTAGCTATGACAAACACATCTACTTCAACTTAGTTTGTCCCCTTAAATGTGTATATGTATAAATCATTCATTAATTAAAGCTGGCGATATATCAGAACCGTGACTCAACCGTTAGTCTAAAACTTTATCATTTTGTCTTACTACACATCTCTCCCTCTATACCCTATCCTTCACTCTCTCTGTGTCCAGAGTCTCGAAAGTTCCTGCTGTACGCCCGTCAGATTGAGATCCGGGGCGTGGACATCGACAACCCGTACTACAACTACATCATCTCCTTCACGGTGCCGGACATCGACAACGTGACGGTGGTGGACTACGACGCCGTGGAGCACCGCATCTACTGGTCGGACGTCCGCACCCAGACCATCAAGAGAGCCTTCATCAACGGCACAGGCGTGGAGACCGTGGTGTCTGCGGGTAGGGCAGCCATCTCGATTGCATTCCAAAGGGAGCTGATGTCAGACTATTAAAATTATTTGTAAGACGTAGAATGTGGTGAACTATAAAGTTCTATTCTGTGCTTTTGAGACCGGTTATATTTTAAAAGTATTTGATGATTTGAGGCTGACACTGGACTCTTTGTGTGTTTCCAAGACCTTCCTAATGCCCATGGCCTGGCCGTGGACTGGGTGTCCAGGAACCTGTTCTGGACCAGCTACGATGCCAACAAGAAACAGATCAATGTGGCCAGACTGGACGGCTCTTTTAAGAACGCAGTCATCCAGGGCCTGGACAAACCCCACTCTCTGGTCCTGCACCCTCTGCTAGGGTGAGTGGCTGGGGTTTATGTGGATAGCGTGCAAACATTTGATCCCCTTATTTTAAAGGACATTTCTTGGTTTTTGAAAGAATTCCAGCTTTTCAATTAGTGGCTGTCACATGTCACAGACAGGGTTGGACCCGATATTTAGTGGGATTAATTTCACATCTTCCTTTAGAGAAACAAAAAGTTATTTTAAGCCTTAAGTTTGTTTTTTTGCTCCGACTATGCTCCCTAAGCACATACTGATTACTCCTTTTGCTTCTGCGTCACGCGTTGCTCACCAGGAAGCTGTACTGGACGGACGGGGACAACATCAGCATGGCCAATATGGATGGCAATAACCGCACCACACTCTTCACCAATCAGAAGGGACCTGTGGGTGAGTGTCATACTTTGACCTTACTCATCATAAAGACATGGGCAATGGCTGAACGATCAAGAAAACGAGTGTGTGTTTGAAAGACAGAGATTCGGTGAGACAGCTGAAGCCAGAGAAAGGTCCTGCTGTTAGTGCGATGGACTGAATTTTGAAGGATTTCCTTGTGTATGCTGCTCTCCTGCAGGTCTGTCCATTGACTTTGAGATGGAGCAGTTGTACTGGATCAGCTCGGGGAACAGCACCATCAGCCGCTGTAAAATGGATGGCACAGGGCTGGAGGTCATGGAGGGAGTCAAAGGCAAACTCACCAAAGCTACCGCTCTGGCTATCATGGGTAAGGGAGGAAGACCATGAGTTTCAACAATATGCTACGGGAAAAAAAGTACTAGAGTTGTGTATTTAAACAGGTCTGTCATCCATTTCTTTGGGAGAGAAGGGTATAAATAAATGAGACATTTAAATTCGTTTTGACAGTTGTTTATGGTTGGGCTAAACTGCACTGCTTTTAAATTATGAACAGAGACATCTTGAAAGCTTTGTGTTAATTTAAGCGGTCCAATTTGATGAAGCATGGATTCATGTGCGTAGGAGACAAGCTGTGGTGGGCGGACCAGGGCACCGACGAGATAGGAACCTGCAACAAGGCTGACGGAAAGAACTGGAAGGTCCTACGCAACAACACCTCCTCCATGATGCACATGAGGATCTATGACGAGAGCATCCAGAAGGGTAAGACTTTTTAGCAACAGCTACATTAAACATTGGGTTTTTGTTTGGAGTTAACCTTTTCTGTTGGGGTTTTCAGATGGAATTAACCTGTGTAGTAACAACAACGGAGACTGCTCCCAGCTCTGCCTGCCCACCTCCCCCACCACCAGAGCATGCATGTGCACCGCAGGCTACAGCCTCAAGACTGGACAGCAGTCCTGCGAGGGTAGGACATGTAATGTGCATGCACTGACACACCAACACCCACCAACACACACTTCTGATATAAAAAATTAGATTTTGGGGGCTTCAATGGTAATATAAATGCCTTGTGTCATTGAAGGAATGGGTTCCTTCCTGTTATACTCCGTTCATGAGGGGATCAGAGGCATCCCGCTGGACCCGGCCGACAAGTCTGATGCTCTGGTACCTGTGTCTGGCACCTCTCTCGCTGTCGGCATTGACTTCCATGCTGGTGAGGGAGACGGGAACAACCCAATGGGATTTTGTAGGTATCACTTGCATTACATTATAAATATAATGTGCTTCTTAATACCGTGTTCTTTCTGGACAGAGAATGACACCATCTACTGGGTGGACATGGGTTTGAGCACCATCAGCCGGGCGAAAAGGGACCAGACATGGAGGGAAGATGTGGTCACCAATGGCATCGGCAGGGTGGAGGGGATCACCGTGGACTGGATAGCAGGTCAGTCCATATTTGAATAATAAACTCCGCATAGAGCAGACAGTTACAAACACAGCACACAAACACGCCCTCTCTCACACACACAAACACACAAACATTCCAGTGTACTGAACTCTGTTGCCTCCCCTGAACAGGAAACATCTACTGGACAGACCAGGGCTTTGATGTGATAGAGGTGGCCAGATTGAACGGCTCCTTCCGCTATGTGGTCATCTCCCAGGGTCTTGACAAACCCAGAGCCATCACTGTGCACCCAGAGAAAGGGTAGGGTATTCAGGCCTTGGCCTGGTGGGTGGGATTGGTTTTGGGTGTTAAGTGTTTCTTGCGCAAGTCTCTCCTTTTAATTTAATGTTCAGTATTGGGGGGAAATAGCATAGTCTTATAAAATGTTGACTATCCATCTGGCTAATAATGTCCTACGTTTTCCCATTTCTGTTTCCTGGGTTTATGTAGGTACCTGTTCTGGACAGAGTGGGGTCAGTACCCCCGCATTGAGAGGTCGCGTCTCGACGGGTCGCAGAGATCTGTCCTGGTCAGCGCCAATATCAGCTGGCCCAATGGCATCTCCATCGACTACCAGGTCTGTAAAAATAACCACAGTACGCCACCGACATTTTAAAGCATTTATTGTTCTACAAACCTTTCATTGACTTTTTGTTATTGTTGTTTTCAGGAGGGCCTGCTGTACTGGTGTGACGCAAGGACAGATAAGATTGAGCGTATAAACCTAGAGACAGGAAAGAACCGAGAGCTGGTACTGGCTAGCAACAACATGGATATGTTTGCGGTCTCCATCTTCGAAGGCTACATCTACTGGAGTGACAGGTCAGTTTGCAGCCATAGATCACATGGCCAAGCACACTATTAACACTTTGCTAATATGTACATTTACAAACAATATTTGGTTGTTATATTCCCATATTCAGCACTAATTAGAACATCAGTAATGAATAGAACAATTGTCTGCAGATGTCACTATAGCAGACTTTACATTTATAACCATTTGTTGACCAGGACTCATGCCAATGGCTCAATCAAAAGAGGCAACAAAGACAACGCTACAGACTCTGTCCAGCTTCGGACTGGCATCGGAGTGCAGCTGAAGGACATTAAGGTCTTCAATAGAGCCAGGCAGCAGGGTAAGAAAAACAGAAGTCTCAAAAGTACAAAACTGATAAATGGACATGGCCTGTTTTTATTGTTGACTATCATGTGTCTCATTCACGTTTAGGTACGAATGTCTGCAAGGACAACAACGGTGGCTGCGAACAGCTCTGCCTCTTCCGTGGCAACGCAGAGCGCACATGTGCCTGCGCCCACGGCATGCTGGGCGAGAACAACAGTAGCTGCCGCGACTACGATGGCTACCTGCTGTACTCGGAGCGTACCATTCTAAAGAGCATCCACCTGTCTGACGAGACCAACCTGAACGCTCCCATCAAGCCCTTCGAGGACCCGGACCACATGAAGAATGTCATCGCTTTGACCTTTGACTACCATGGGGGAGGCGGGAAGGGAGCCAACCGCATCTTCTTCAGTGACATTCACTTTGGGAACATCCAGCAGATCAACGACGACGCCTCGGACCGCAAGATTGTGGTAGACAGTGAGTATGAGCTTCGCTTTCCCTTCAGGCCTATCTTCCCGGCTAATCCATGACTATTTCATAAAAACTTAAACATAGAAACGTAAGGGAGCCTGCTTGATTAGTTCTTATTACTGTTTTGCTACTCGCTTTTGTTCATTGAGAGTAGTATCGCCCCACATCACAACTGCACTGAGCGCAGACACCACAAGTGTTGACATCACAGTTATCCTGAGTGGTCTACTTCAGTAAAGCATGCACAGCTGGTGACTTCAGACTAGAGGGCCGGGACTTCTATTAGCGCTGTCACTTACAAGTACACATACTGCATTTGTTCATCGTATCTAATTTGACACACACTGATTTATACATACACGCCTGGTTCCTTGCCAAATCTGTTGTTTTCATGTTTTACTCGTCCCAAGTCCCTATCTCTTTAAAGATTTCAGAGCAGATTTTAAAATTTAATCTAACAAGGATTGCTTAAAATAATTGTACAATAGTGTTGGCATGTGATTCATTCAAATGCAGTTCATCTGTGATATGAAAAGAGGTTACTTGAAACAAAAGCCCATGAGAACACATATCTTCAGGAAATAAATTCAGCCAGATTATATTGTTTTCGGGGGTTTTTTTGTTGAAAGATATAACATTAGATCATTGTAATGTCACTGAAAGTGTGATGGCATCAGCGTTTCAATTCCTGCAGCGAGTGACTTTAGAGTTTGGAGTGCCACGGAGTCAGCTTGGCCCTCGGCCCGAGGTTGTGTCCGAATCCGCGGGATTAAAGGGCTGCACCATGTCCCTGCCCACCAGGTCTGGGCAACCATACTGACAGCCCCGACAGCGTGCCAAGCACTCCCTGCCCAGGTCCAGCAGATCCTGTCGGAACTTGTGCGACATAAACACATAGAGCACAGGGTTGACCACCTGCGCCAAGGAGGCCAGCAGCCTGGCTAGGAGGCTGATGTAGCGATAGCCCGGCGAGCCAGCTATGGTGCCCCCTATGAAGGAGAACATGAGGCAATAAGAGGGCAGCCACAGCAGGGTGAAGACCAGCACCAGCAGGGCCGAAGTCTGGGTGACCTGGCTCTGGTATCGCTCCAGCTGGGGTGCGCGGCCCAGCAGCCGCGTGTGGTGCAGGAAGCAGTAGATCTTGCTGTACATCAGCACGATGACGGCCAGCGGCAGGGCAAAGGCGAACAAGAAGAGGGCAGTGCTGTAAACGAGCTGGCTGAGGCCTGACAGGAAGGCAAAGCAGAACAGGCCGCTGGACATGCTGACCGTGCGGAAAGCAAACTGAGGCACAGCCAGGGCCAGGGCGGGCACCCACAGCAACGCCACGGTCAGCTTGACATGGCGGTTCATGTGTGAGCGATAGGCCCAGGTAGGGTGCACCACAGTCAGGTAGCGGGTCACTGCCAATGCCGCCAGGGTGAAAACCGAGGCGGCAGAGCAGGCCACGCCCAGGAAGCTGATAGCCTTACACAGGAAGCTGCCGAAAGGCCAGCAACCCAGGACGATGGCGGCGGTGTGGAAGGGCAGGCAGAGGAGCAGTAGCAGGTCGGCTGCGCTTAGTGCCATTAGCAGGGTGTCGGTGCCGTGCGGCGGCTGGCCCCCCTTCCTCCGCCTGCCTGCCAGGATGGCAAAGACCAAGGTGTGGCCTAGCAGACCTGTCACTAGAATAAGGCCATCCAGAGAGGACACTAGGACCTTTGTCAGCACCTCACTTGTCCTGTTGGCCTGGCTATTGGCACTGCAGTTCCCCACTGGCTCCTCCATATAGACAGGCTGGTACGGGTATCTCTGATGGCCTGGTGTGTGGGGGGTTATCACCGTGGCATATTCAGTCAATGCTTCTTGCTGGTGTTCTGCTTCCTGATGGCTCTTCAATCAGACACTCAATTTAGAGCCTCTACAAAAAATATGGATATGTACAGCACCAAGTTATAGACTCAAACAAAGTTACAGCTCCATATGTGGTGTCAATTTTACTAAGTAGTTGAAGTAGTCCATGTGTGCAGATTTATTCCAGTTTATTCCACCAAGGTAACTGTTACGACGAACGCAAAGCGACTCCAGTGGTTAAAAAAGCTTTAGGACTTTAAATTAAGCACTGGCGCTCAGATTTGATTGATCTCTTGAAACCAGGCAACAGTGGAAAGCCTGTCTTTCTCCTGTTCGCAAACAGTAATTCCACGTCGAAGCTGTCCTCAATTGTCCTCGATGCTAAGTGCTCGAAGCAGTAGTAGGATGCTGTCCATTCACAAGCAATCTGGTGGGAGGTTCTCCTAGTAGAGGTGGATTTTAAACGCAAAATATCACTAAATGAGAGACCCTATAGAAAGAGTAAAGAATTGAAGAAAGAGATAAAAAGTGAGTTGGCATCAGCTTTCCTTGCAGGCTCCTCTCTCGGCAGAAAAGCACTGTTATCTTTGACTGGTCGGTGGCTCGCATCTACCGGTGTTTACACTAAGAGCGGGGGCTGAGGCATAGGAGGGACGAGGAAAAGACACCGAGCTCTTTCTTATCGCGTCACACTCTGTCACCTTCACCATGGCTCATTGACCCGTCTTCATTAGCTTTGGCGCACTTGTCATCATCACACAACCTCAAAATATTAACCTGTCCTAACCAGACCAGATTTTTCGTATTACTTTCGCAATTAAATTTGTTATGGACATGTTATGTAATAATTGCCTTGAGGATGCAGGATCCTTTTGCTGTTGCCTTCTGTTTAAAATGAGTCGTATGGCACACTAAGGTCGATTACAACCATTCCCCACCCCCCTTAAACACATAAAAAAGCACTTTTTGACTTATGACCATCAGCAAACAGTTACATGGAGTGTTCAGGCTTTTTATCATTGAGCAATTGCGGCCATAAACTTAGTACCTTGTGTGACGCTAAATGACTGGTGGGTTATGTTTAAAGAGTGTACAATGACCTCTGTTTTGTGACCCGCCACTGATGCTGTGTGCCATGCAGCTGTTTCAGATGAAAGGTCCATGAAAAATGGAAACTGAAGAGAGAGATTTAGGTTGGTAAAACATAGGGTGCGGGGACAGCTCGAAGGGGATGATGGGTTGAACAAGATCCACTTAAGAGCTTTTCCTCCGGCCACTGACTCCTTCACCCCGTCCCAAATCCCTCAAGTGTGTGAAGTGACGGTTTGTTTCCCGGAACAACATCATCCACAGGGAGCTGTATTTGTGTGTGCAGGCAGCCAGCCATGAAATGACAGGATGATACCGACTCTTTAAACACACTCCAGGAACGGCAGGCTGGCCAACAGCTCTGATTTCTTCTCTTCCTCTCTCTTAATTTTTTATAGGTTTTGCATTCTCCCTCTCCTCTTTAACCTCAGCCCCCCTCTCAGCTTTTCACCGTTCCAGACCTGATTTAGAATGACAGAGCCATAAAAGACTGCTTCCAATTGCCATTTAAATGTCGCACAGAATCAAACCAACCGCCAAGCTGGTTCAATCTTTGAAGATGATTAACGATCGAAGTAAAATTTCATTCCAGAAGGTGTCTGCACAACAGAGCTTTGCCCCTTTTGCAACACAATGCTTAAGACATTTGACAAATCTCCAGGCATGCTGTTAGCGAAAGCGTTGCTTCAATTCCAAGGCGGAGCAGACTATCTGGGGACTTGTGATATGTTGTTTCATATGTTGATTAATACTTACGGCCTGCTCCTCTGTGTCCTCTCCCCAAGACGTTGGGTCAGTGGAGGGCCTAGCATACCACCGAGGCTGGGACACCCTGTACTGGACCAGCTACACCACCTCCACCATCACCAGACACACAGTGGACCAGAGCCGCCCAGTGGCCTACAACCGAAACGTGGTGGTCACCATGTCCGGAGATGACCACCCTCGAGCCTTTGCTCTGGACGAATGTCAGGAGTGAGTTGACCTTACGGCACCAGGATGCACTGTGCTTTTGTGTGACTTTACTGGATTCTTTATGTGACTTCACTGGATTACTTAAAGCTGTTTCCTACTTTCTATTTTGTGTCAAACTCCAGTCTTATGTTCTGGACCAACTGGAACGAGCAGTCTCCCAGTATTATGCGGGCCTCTCTGAATGGAGCCAACATGCTGGTGATCATTTCCAAAGACATCAAGACCCCCAACGGTCTGGCCATTGACCACCGCGCGGAGAAACTCTACTTCTCCGACGCCACTCTGGACAAGATCGAGCGTTGCGAGTACGACGGCAGCAGCCGCTACGTGAGTGATGTCCCATTTTGGTGGGACTTGGTGTTGAAAGTGCTGGGATTAGGAAAACGCAAGTTAGTTTTCGAGTTTAGGTTTTACATGCTGGTGACGTTTCGCTCCTCCAGGTCGTGCTGAAGAACGAGCCGGTCCATCCGTTTGGCCTGGCTGTGTACGGGGACTACATCTTCTGGACGGACTGGGTGAGGAGGGCCGTCCTCAGGGCCGACAAGTATGTGGGCGGGGATATGAAGGTGCTGCGTGCCGACATCCCCCAGCAGCCCATGGGCATCATAGCCGTGGCCAACGACACCAATAGCTGTTAGTGTCCTTCCCATGTACCACAGCACTATCCCATTTTCTGAATTGAAACCTAAAAATTGTGTTTATAGTTTTATAATACTTTCTAATCCCATTAATCTTGCTTTAGGTGAGTTCTCACCGTGTCGGCAAAACAATGGTGGGTGTCAGGACCTTTGTCTGCCCAAATCCGACGGGCGGGTCGGCTGTAGTTGCCGTGGTGACCGCCGGCTCCTGGAAGACAACACCTGCTCTGGTGAGAGGATGTGATTTGGGACAGACATACACAATCACTGTAGTTAATCAAACTGAAGGCACAATTTTTGATAGCTTGGGACAGTATCTCCTGTCTTCGGTGGCTAAACAAACTTTGTTCCATCCAGCTCTCAATATATCATGCGGAAGCGTGGATGACTTTGAGTGTGGCAACGGCGACTGCATCAACTACAGTCTGACCTGTGACGGCATGGCGCACTGCAAAGACAAGTCGGATGAAAAGCAGTCATACTGTGGTAAGTCTCCCCTCGTGACGGTTTTCATTCTGCTTCTCGGTTTGTGTGGATCTGCAACACAACCCTTTGTTAGGTTCATCGATCTGTTAGTTAGGGTGGTGGTCTAATTAGGAAACGCCACTCTGTGTAGCATAAGAGTCTACTCTGTCACCCACAGCCAACCGCCTGTGTAAGAAAGGCTACAGACGCTGCATCAATGGCCGCTGCATCGGCCACCAGTTCTGGTGTGACGGCACCGACGACTGCGGGGACCACTCCGACGAGCTACCCTGCAACAGTGAGATACAGTCCTAATACGATTGTTCCACAATTATGATTGTTGATGTGTGTTTCTATGTGTTGTTTTACAAACACTTAATGTTTTTTTTTATTCCAGTGACCCTGTGCAAGAATGGGGAGTTCCAGTGCAGGGATGGAAGCTGCCTCTCCAACTTCAGTCGCTGTGATCAGGTGGTGAACTGTGAGGATGCCAGCGATGAGATGAACTGTCGTGAGTATCTATTGTCGTAGTTCACGGTATCTGCCTCAATCCTGTATATACATACATGAGCAATAGTGCTATGGATAAAGAAACTCACTGCACCACATGATAATTTAAATATACTCTTGCAATAATACTGAGTGATAATGATCTAGAAATAACCCTATTCAGTGGTATGCCTAGTAACAGTTCATGCTGTGTCTTCTCGCTCAGAGCCCACAGACTGCTCCAGATACTTCCGTTTGGGAGTGAAGGGGGCCTCCTTCCAGAGTTGTGAGAAGACCACCCTGTGCTACTTGCCTTCCTGGGCCTGTGACGGCACCAACGACTGTGGGGACTTCTCAGACGAGAGGAATTGCCCAGGTTCCTAGGCTTGTTCTCCTCCAACACACTCAAATGTGTCCCTGTGTTGTCAGCAGGCTTCCACACTGTCTCTCTCTCGACACTGTATTTCTTTTATCTAACAGATATCAGGAAGCTGAAGTGTCCAGTGAACTTCTTTGCCTGCCCCAGCGGTCGCTGTATTCCCATGAGTTGGACCTGTGACAAGGAAAACGACTGTGAGAATGGAGCTGATGAGACGCACTGTGGTCAGTCCCTGTCGCCCATTCCTACCATACACAACCCTTTACAGGAGCAATTTTCAATGACCGAAGGCACAGTTGGCCTGTTGGTCATTTGAATGGCTGTGTGTTCCTGCTCCAAAGGTCCTTATATTAAACATATGTTCTTAAATACGTTGCAGACAAGTTCTGCACGTCCATCCAGTTTGAGTGTGGGAACCACCGCTGCATCTCCAACCACTGGGTATGTGACGGTACCGACGACTGTGGGGATGGCACCGACGAGGACCAGAGATGCAGTGAGTGAACCTTGCACTGTCCACACTGTTTGTCGCCAACGCCACACCAGATATGCATTGTCCCTTTTGTCTGGCATGCAATGGACACGTAAGACCTTGAGCTCACACATGTTGTGTAACTCCCCCGTGTGTCGTCATAGAAACCAAGACGTGCAGCCCAGAGGCGTTCCAGTGCCCGGGCTCCCATGTGTGCGTGCCCCAGCGTTGGAAGTGTGATGGGGATAGAGACTGTCCTGACGGGGCCGATGAGAGCATCAAAGCTGGCTGCTGTGAGTAGGAACGGAGCCAGACAGCCTCAGATTATAGTAGTGGAAATTAACATGAGACTTTGACGTTGTTATGTGTGGTAACAATAGGGGGAGGGAATCTGTGTCTACTGACTTTAGCATTGTGATGGTTGTGAATTGAATACAAGGTCACTCGTTTATATTTTCAGACCTGTATTCATTGCTTTCTTTCTTTCTCTTACTTATTCTCTTTTCTCTTCCCTCTCGTTTTTGTTCCCTTTCAGTGTACAACAGCACCTGTGATGAGAATGAGTTCATGTGCCAAAACAAACAGTGTATCCCCAAGCACTTTGTGTGTGATCACGACATTGACTGCTCCGACGGCTCGGATGAGTCTCCAGAGTGTGGTGAGTTATTGTAGCAGTAAGGAGGAAGCAGAAAAACAAAGGGATGAAAATGGGAAGATAACAGAAGGGGAGCAGGGCTATTCAGGCAGAAATAGGACATACAGGAAAGGAGTGTCTCAGTGCTTTATCCTTCTGTTCTGTGTAGAGTACCCTACGTGTGGTCCTGAGGAGTTTCGCTGTGCCAACGGTCGCTGTCTGAACAAGAAGGCTTGGGAGTGTGATGGAGAGTTTGACTGCCAAGACCACTCTGACGAAGCCCCCAAGAACACCAACTGCTCAGACTCAGGTGCAGGGAAACAGCTTCATTTTTATTTTTTACAACTTGAAGATTCAAATACTGCTGTTTTACTCACCTCAAAAAAACATGTTTCCCTCAGAGAGGAAGTGTAACGAGACAGCCTACATGTGCCGTAATGGGAAATGTTTGAACGAGACGCTCCTTTGCGACCGGAACGACGACTGTGGTGACGGCTCTGACGAGCTCAACTGCTTCATCAACGAGTGTTTGAACAGCAAGCAGAGCGGCTGCTCCCAGCTCTGTGACAACCTTAAGATAGGCTATAAGGTAAGCGGGGTGGGGACGCCATGTTTTGTGTGTACAGTTTAAGCCTGAGTGAGTACTCTTTGGAGTGTAAATTCCCTCTAGGGTATAGGATAGAACTTTGTAAAGGCTACTATTTGCCTTGCATCAGTGAAGGGTCTGCCAAAGAACAGTATAAACTGGGTGAACCCCATCGACCCCCAGTGGACTGCTGTGCAGGCAGTGTCCTCTAATGTGCTGTTTGTGCTCTGGGCCCTTGCAGTGCAGGTGTCACCCCGGTTTCCAGCTGAAGCGTGATGGGAAGACGTGCGTGGACATCGATGAGTGTACGACCAGCTACCCCTGTACCCAGCGCTGCATCAATACCCACGGCAGCTTCCACTGTCTCTGCGTGGAGGGCTTTCAACTCAGCCCCAGCGACCCCACCATCTGCAAGTCCACCTCAGGTAGGAGGCACATGCGCCCGAATGCGGGGTTTGTGCCGTAATTTAAACTCAAATTAAGGTGTTCCTATCTGTTCCACTTTCAATCATAGCTGGCCCTTTTCAGATAATGTCTCATACCCACACACGCTTTGAGTCCTGTTTTCTCTGGTTGTGTTCCCACAGAGGAAGAGGCTTACCTGATCTTTGCCAACCGATATTATTTGAGGAAACTCAACATGGACGGCTCAAATTACACCCTCATCAAGCAGGTGAGAGAACAAGCTCTGGAGTCCGGGCAGACAGGAAACATACGATGGCATTTTTTTGGGCCGGTTTGGTGAGCTGGTTTCATCGACTTCTCTTTGTCCCCCAGGGCCTGAACAACGCGGTGGCGCTGGACTTCCACTACGCAGAGCAAATGATTTACTGGACAGACGTGACCACGCAGGGCAGCATGATCCGACGCATGCACATGAACGGCAGCAACGTTGAGGTCAGTGGAGCTACAGTATAGATCCTTGATCCTTTATAAAAATCGCTCAGCTGTTTCAGCAAATCGCTGGTCAGACGTTTATTTCATATATATTTCACTTGGTAATTAGTAAAAAAAAAAATTGGATTGTAAAATTAATTTCTTCCAGTAATAGAGCAATATGTGCGTCATTCAGTGGCTCTCTCACTGGAAGGTTGTATCAGCCATTGACTGTGTGATTGGCTTGTTGGCGTAGGTGTTGCACCGCACGTCCCTCAGCAACCCGGATGGCCTGGCGGTGGACTGGGTGGGTGGGAACCTGTACTGGTGTGACAAGGGACGGGACACCATCGAGGTGTCCAAGCTCAACGGGGCCTACCGGACTGTGCTGATCAACACCGGCCTGAAGGAGCCACGTGCTGTGGCCGTGGACGTACGCAATGGGTAAGGCAAAAGAACACAGCTCAACCTGTGTCGAAGGTTGTGTTCTGGCCGGCACATTTCCATATTAACTTGCAGTGAGTTAGGCGGGCTGCTAAGGTAACCATGGGATGGCATACCGGTCTTCTCTCTTTCTCCGCAGGTACCTGTACTGGTCGGACTGGGGAGATCACCCCCACATCGGCAGGGTGGGGATGGACGGCACCAACAGGAGCATGATCGTGGAGGATAAGATCACCTGGCCCAATGGCCTGACGCTGGACTTCATCAACGATCGCATATACTGGGCCGACGCCAGAGAGGACTACATCGAGTTTGCTAGTCTGGATGGGACTAACCGACACACAGGTAATACACACACACACACACACACACTATCCTTGCTGCGTAAGAGAGGGTAAAGGAACTTATAACGGAGCTTCATACATAACAAACTTAAGTGCTTATGTAGAACACTCCCATGCACACTTCTAGAAGTGTTTGTTGTGGAGGTTGGCCCAGCCCAGGCTCAGTGGACAAAGCCTCCTGAATAGAGGGGTTTGTTCCCCACCACTGAGGGCTCTAGCAGGGATGACGTCTGAATAAGACTGCCTTGTTAGCATGCTCGCAACAATGGTCGATGTTGTCAGCCGACCAAGCACACAGAGGAATGCAGAAGAGGCCGCAATTGAAAATTCCTAACATTTGCTAACCTATGTTTGACACAACAGCCATGCCACACAAAGCATGGCCTGATAGACAGGCCCAAAACAAAAGCCTCTAAGCCGAATGCCCGGCAGAGTTGGTATTCAGAGATGAGTGAAACATTATAGAGCAATGTGTAGGGTTTTACATTGTTCTAGGTCTTTCCTGTCTGCTATCCACATTCATATTACCCATAAGAAGTGTTCAATTTATGATAATTTTTTCTTGCACCCAAACTGAATAAGCGAAAAAAAAAGAAAAATGTGTTGCTAAAAAATGTATGTATGCATGAATAAGCTCCATACTATAAAACTTGGTCATGATTTACAAATGAAACAAGTCACCAAACATGTAAAGTCTGTGATTCTTAGAAGACAGTATTTCTTTCAGTTTCAAGTTGGCAGATCAAACAATACTTCCTCTACAGCGTTCTTTGTAACTATTGCAGTGCAAGCCCACCTGCAGTGTGTACCAAGGATCATTAACCCAACCCAGCATAAATCTTGCCATGCACACACTAATGTTACCTATGTGTTTGCCAAACTCTGTGTTTGAATTCAGATAAAAGAGGTTCAAAGGGCACTCCTTGGTGATTCCACTATCATTTAAGTTCAGTGCCAATGTATTTTGTAACCCGTTTTTTACATGAGCACAGAAAAGTCTGCATGGACTGTTGACCAATATGCTGATAACCATAAGCCTTGATCAGAGGGGTTTTAGCGCGCGTTTGTTTGTGTGTCTGTCTACATCAGAGAAGAGCTAATGGTGTGTATCCGTAACAGAGTGTCCTATGCCCTGGACTCGCAGAGCAAACACAAGAAGTGTAATGAGAAATATATAGGAGGGGGTGGAAACTCTGCAATCAGTGTGTAAATCCCAATGAAGCATGGCCCCTATTGCATGTACACAACCTCCCAGATAGACAGAGATGTCCAGTTATAAATAAATATATGGCCATTCTGCCTTTTATTCATGCTGCCACTCACTGTTCGTTTTATCTGCCTGCTGTACGTCTGTAGTTCTGACCCAGGACATCCCCCATATCTTTGCCATGACGCTGTTTGAGGAGTACATCTACTGGACCGACTGGGAGACCAAGTCTATCAACAGGGCGCACAAGACCCTGGGCACCAACAAGAGCATGCTGATCAGTACCCTACACCGGCCCATGGACGTCCACATCTACCACCCCTACCGTCAGCCCGAAGGTAGTGAACGAGCCCTCCCTTGTGAACAACACACAGCATAATTACGTAGCCCACCAAAATAATACAGTAGCTAAAGCTGTCTCGAGACTTACACGTTTAAGACACGCAGATTGATACCCTGTAACATTTGCCTGCACCTCTCGCCAGTATTACAATAAGACCAGCATTATAAACACAGAAATAGGTTACAATTTAAGGCTACAAGTTTCCCTTTTGCTTTTTACCCCAGTGCGTAACCACCCATGTCAGACCAATAATGGAGGCTGCAGTAACCTGTGTCTGCTGGCTCCTGGAGGGGGCTACAAGTGTGCCTGTCCCACGAACTTCTTCTTGGCCGACGACGGCCGCACCTGCATGTCGAACTGCACCGCCAGCCAGGTGAGTCTCAGGCCCTGTCCAGTGTCCACACTAACACGGATATGGAGCCAGCAATTTCCATTACGTTTTGGCCTCTCATGCACACACAAGATTTTTTAAAGCACATTCTGAAGAGCAGATTTAAATAAAGTCTGCTGTCTGTGGATCCATACGTACGTGTGAAACAGAGCGTTTGGGAAACGATGACGTCACCTCGATGCCCTTCATTGCTTGTTGCTGGCCTGTCATGCTAATTTGAGCGTCTGTAGTTGTTTTTGCGTTCTCGTGTGTACGGAGATATGTTGTCAAGGCCTCAATGCAAATGGTGTCACCACTGCTTCAATGTCACAGGGCAGGTATACATGCGACAGATGCTATTGAATGAGAACAGTTTCAAAGTGCATTACAATAAGCCCTCTAAGAGGTTTAGCGGTGGGGCGGCCTGATGAAGTGCTTGTGGCCAGTGATTGTTGATTGGCAGCTGGCATGCCGCCCAGTTTTTTCTCTTGACTAGCCGGCTACACTTGCACTGCTTGTGTACTGCACAAGAATGTCTGGAGCTTTCACCTTGACGGTTATTCTCAGTTTGACTAAACCCTCTTGCCTGCCTTCCCATGCAGTTTGTGTGCAAGAACGACAAGTGCATCCCCTTCTGGTGGAAGTGTGACACAGAGGACGATTGCGGGGATCGCTCGGACGAGCCTGCTGAGTGTCGTGAGTATCCAGGGAGGGAGGGACGAATCAAGGGAAGCGTGATGGACAGGAGGAAAGGGACTTTGCTTTAGGGAGATTGACAGTTAAAAGCCCTATAAAAAATTTAACCAGAGTCTTGACTTCGTTGTCCCCTGCAGCGGAGTTCAAGTGCAGGCCCGGCCAGTTCCAATGCGGCACGGGCATCTGCACCAACCCAGCCTACATCTGTGACGGAGACAACGACTGTCAGGACAACTCAGACGAGGCCAACTGTGGTACGACTGGCCATTTTGTCTCACGCTGAATCCCTACTTTAATCCCTTTTTCTCCATTTTAATCCTTTTTGCCTTGTTTTCTTGTTCTAGTGCTATCTTGCTGTCTCTCATCTAAACCATCCTCAACTTCTGTTTTAATCCTTAGTCCTCTGTGGTGACGTCTTCCCACCATTTGTCTCTCCGTCTTCCCCACAGATATCCACGTGTGCCTGCCAAGCCAGTTCAAGTGCTCCCACCCCAGCCGCTGCATCCCGGGCATCTTCCGCTGCAACGGGCAGGACAACTGTGGAGAAGGGGAGGACGAGAAAGACTGCCGTGAGTCACTTCACCTCCAAAGGCCTTTTCCCTTCCACCTTTTTTTCTTCCTCCTCTTTGCTTCCTGAATTTATTCTCTCCTTCCCCTCTTTTCCTCCTCATACCAGCGGAGGTCACCTGCGCCCCTACCCAGTTCCAGTGCGCCATCACCAAGCGCTGCATTCCCCGCGTCTGGGTGTGCGACAGCGACAACGACTGTCTGGATGGCTCCGACGAACCGGCGAACTGCAGTAAGTGTCGTCATCCTCCTCCTCATCCCTCCACTGGCTTTAATTGACGCTACGTCCTTAAATCCCGTTGGATGAGTGCCCCTATGGCCCTAGTCTAAGCCTTTCTCTCTCTTCTCTTCTATGTTCAGCCCAGATGACGTGCGGGGTAGACGAGTTCCGCTGCAAGGACTCAGGCCGCTGCATCCCCGCCCGCTGGAAGTGTGACGGCGAGGACGACTGTGGCGACTCGTCTGACGAACCCAAAGAGGAGTGCGGTGAGTGTCCAGTTTCCTGGGAAACGAATGGAGATGTTTCTTTAATCTGGTTCTTAGTGTAATTTTGTTATGCTGAAAACCCTGTTGCTAAATGTTACTTTGATAGCTTGTTTTCTGACCGTTTGGTGTTTTGGTTGTTGCGTAAAGCAAGTCATGTTTAGTTACTTGACCTCGTTGCAGACGAGAGGACATGTGAGCCCTACCAGTTCAGGTGCAAGAACAACCGCTGCGTGCCCGGCCGCTGGCAGTGTGACTACGACAACGACTGTGGGGACAACTCCGATGAAGACAAGTGTGGTAGGTCCCATCCGTCTGCATTGGGACGTTGATTTTACACGTCGCAGTTTCCCCTTCTGTCTCTATCCATTGTCACCACAAGTTTAAAGCTCATGTCCAGTGCATTAGTTACTCTTAAAATCACTGGTTTATCTTAACCCTGCAACAGTCATAAATTGCTCTTGATCAATCATTGTTGTCTAACCAGACGTAGTTCCATCACCTTTCACTTTTGTCCTGCCTCCAATCATATCTGAAGCGTCTCACCTCATCTACCGTTACTTTCATTTCACACTGTCCCGTTGACGTGAAGGAGAGGTAGGTTGCTCTCCACCTTGATCTTCATCACCCACCCCTCCCACCTTCCTAGTCTCCGCAATGTGCCTCTGTTCCTCCCATCCCGTCCTGTCTCGTCCCCATTTTCAATCACCTCCTCAACCGTAGCTTCAGTTGGCAGCCATGCATCCTTTGTCCCTCCAAGGCACGAGAGGTCACATCTTTAAATGAATCAATCAGATTATTATTAACAAGAATGTAACCTAGCAAGCCACACTTTATTATGGATATAAGATGATTTGTAATCATAAAACATATTTCTGATGGTACATTATGTATGGCTCTCTTGAGCCGTTTTGGACCTCTCCAGCTTGGCTAACCCTATAGTGCAGTGCTCTCCATGCTTGCATTCAATCCACATTAATGTTTCATGTGGGACGTTAGCAAATCAATTTAAATATTTCACTAGTAGTCTAGCCTTTGGTGATGTCATGTGAAACCCCTTTGTGTGTTGTGTTTGTCTGTGCAGTTCCTCGACAATGCTCGGAAAGTGAATTTGCCTGCACCAACGGCCGGTGTATCGCTGGGAGGTGGAAGTGTGACGGAGACCATGACTGTGCCGATGGATCTGATGAGGTTCAAAAAAATTATTTCAGTCTTGGTGTTTAGATCCCTGGAAAGCCTGCAACTATAGGCATGCCTACGTTAAAGAAGAATTTTGGTGCTGTAGTGAATCCACAATATGTTCTTTGCTAATTCTGTAAATTATAAGGAATGACTTGTGTGACCGCTGATGAAAGATGGATTTACCTCTGTGTGTGTACGTGTTCTCCGCAGCATGGCTGCGACCTGAAGTGTGACAACGACCAGTTCCAGTGTAAGAACGGACACTGCATCCCCATCCGCTGGCGCTGTGATGCCGACCCCGACTGTATGGATGGCAGTGACGAAGAGAAGTGTGGAGGAGCTGGTGAGTGGTTTTGTGTGCCATGAATATGTTTGGTTATACAATATAAGACGAAAAAAATAATGTGCTTTTATGTGTGGGGCATTATTCCAAAGAAATTTACAAAATTGTGACCACAGGAATTGTACAAGCAGTCTCCAGATACCAAATGGTATGTGGGTAGTATAATGTTTTGACGTTTCTGTGTAGCATTCTTCTCGTATTTTCTTCATACCCTTTCTCTCTATCAGCTGGACGACACTGCCCCCTGGATGAGTTCCAGTGCAACAACACACTGTGTAAGCCTTTGGCCTGGAAGTGTGACGGGGAGGACGACTGTGGGGATAACTCTGATGAGAACCCAGAGGAGTGCAGTAAGTACACAGATCCTGGGACGACAAACAGACACACACACACCCTTCCTTCTATCTACCCTCCGAATACCTTCATTTAAAATTACACCTCCTACAGGAAAGTTCCAGTGCCCGCCCACCAGGAGTTTCCGTTGCCTCAACAACCGCGTGTGTCTGCAGGTCTCCAAACGTTGTGATAGCATCGATAACTGCGGGGACCGTTCGGACGAGCTAAACTGCCGTGAGTTTGGGCGCTGCTAGCGCGGCTCTCCTGTTTATCATGTGCTCACTTTTGCTGCTGGTTTCATTGCGAAACGTGACTCTTTGGTTGTGTGCTTACAGCGACTTCGCCGGCCGTGCCCACCTGTGAGAAGCATGAGTTCATGTGTGCTAACGGCAGGTGCATCAGCTCCAACCTGCGCTGTAACCTCTTTAACGACTGTGAGGACTACGGCTCGGACGAGATCAACTGCAAATCAGGTGACTCCCTACTGATAACAGCCATAGTGCGAATTATAAGGACGGGGGGACGGGCTTAGTTTTTTTTATCCAGAGCAAAACAATTCAATGGAGGGGCATGCACATGCAAAACTTTATTAATGCATAAGTATGTTAGCGGGGAACAGAACAGGTTGTTGTGTGTAATTTCAGTGTATGTGCAGCCTCCTTTTCACTCACCTCCACCTCTGTCTACCAGTCTCCCTACCATCTTGCTCTTTCGCTGTATCCTTAATACAACAGCACATACATTACAACTTTTTATAACAATTGGTGTCATGCATACACTGAATATTTATAGTATTACCATCTATAACTTATTACTCTCAACTTACTATTCTTTTTTAACTGCCAAAAAACGAATGTCACATGCTTTCCTCTTGCAAATGAAATCTGAGTTAAATTAAGGAGACCTCTGACGTTTAAATAGAAACAATGCTTACTACACTTATGATGGGAGTTTAATATTGTTAAGTTGACTGATAGAGTGTTTGTTTCTTATACAACTTGTAAAAACAGTGGTGATAATCGTTTAACTAGTCATGCAAAAAAAGTTCATAGCGACTGTGAGGCCACAAAATGATCTAGATCACATTGATGCCCCCTGGCCCTGATAATTCACCAGCTAGCCAATTAGTTAGCTAGTACCGCATTCTCTTTTTTTTTTAGCAATGCTGGTGAAAGCATTTGTGGTGAAAATCGAGGGGGTAGCCAAAAAGTGCGTGCATTATGGTTCATACATTAGAGCCGTCATTGTGATAACGGTAGTAGCCGGTTGTGACTCGCTAACTAGCAAGCTGACACGCGTAAATTAGCCAACTGGACTTTTGCTAGCAGTCGTTATTATTTAATTCAGCAACAACGCACTAGGTAAACTATAATCTACATTTGTGTGACGTTATCTAACTGGAAACATAACACAATTTGACCTAAATTACGAAACTTAATTTACAAGAAATGGGTTCCTGTCCACACACTTACATTTGAATGTACCGCAGTCTAGTCTAGCCGTCGCCGAAATGCCGAATCGACACGAGACTCAGTCGATAGTACTAAGAAATGGTAGGACCCATAGGGGTGTTAGTGTATTTTTTAAATTATATTATTTCTTTATTCATGCATAATTTAACATTCCCTACTAAAATTAATTAGTGAATACATGTTTTTCTTAATTAATTTGAACTTCCTGTGTTTGACCTTTTGGGGGTGTTTGACCATTATTAGTAGTTTATTAAAAGTTTGAATCTGTAGATTGCATATAAATGAGTTGGAAAACGTGTACCTGGGATTTTGTGCACCCCTTAGTTTAGGACCAGTCATATCATAAATAATAAATATGATGAGTAGTAATACTATAAAAGGATGAACCCCGGGATGATAGGAACTTTTAACACTAGTCAAATGCAATCACTCCATCAGGAAAAACCTTTTTGAAATACACAAACTCATGCCCGGTATTTGTGTGTCTCATCTCTTTCCCACCCAGACATCAAGTTGCACGACTGCCGGAGCAACCGGACCCAGTGTGGAGACGGGGACGAGGCCCACTGCGTCACCAACGGCACTGAATCCTTCTGCTCCTGCAAGCCGGGATTCCAGAAAAAGGGACACAACATCTGTGAAGGTCGGTTGGCAGCCCTAGCGGTGACGCCTTTGTTCTGGAGCCTCTTTATAGTTTGCTTCTCCTCCACATGGCCTGCCCTCCGTTGTCTGACGGCGGCGCTATTTTTCCTCTCCCCGCTTTTTTCCAGATAAGAATGAATGCAAACAATTTGGCATGTGTTCCCACATGTGCAACAACACCAAGGGCTCCCACAAGTGCAGCTGCCACAAGCACTTCGCCCGGATCAGTGACACCTGCAAGGCGGATAGTGAGGCGTCGTTTCCATGTTTGTCTCCATTATTTCTCTATGTTCAGTGTCATAGAGTCGTATGACATCCTGTCTGTTTTCTCCGCAGACATGAACAGTAGCCGGCAGGTCCTCTACATTGCGGACGACAACGAGATCCGCAGCCTGGACCCCGGCATGCCCAACTGGCGCTACGAGCAGACCTTCCAGGGCGACGCCAACGTGCGCATCGACGCCATGGACCTGCACGTCAAGTCCAACAGCATCTTCTGGACCAACTGGCACACGGGGGGCATCTCCTCCTACGAGCTGCCGGCCTCCTCCTCCTCCTCCTCCTCCGGCCCCACCTCTAACTCTCACCGCGAGGGCCGGGTCCAAAACCTGGTGGTGAGACATTAGCCTGGTCGCGCCTCCACACACACCGAAATATCCAACTCGCAGGCGTTCTCTTACACAGACAACTTGTTTCCACACCTACTCGTATACAAGTGAACACACAGACCATGTGACTAGGTACACTCTTTCCTCGCCTGTCTAGATTCCAAACCTGAAGATGCCTCGTGGCATCGCAGTGGACTGGGTCGCCGGCAACCTGTACTGGACCGACTCTGGCAGAGATGTAATTGAGGTGGCCCAGATATCGGGCCAGAACCGTAAGACCCTGATCTCGGGGATGATCGATGAGCCCTACGCCATCGTGGTGGACCCCCAGAGAGGGTGAGCAAGACAAGCCACCTCGTCTAGCAGCAAGGCATCACACCTCCCTGGGGTTTTGTAAGATTTATCACTCTGCTCCTTTGACTGGATGTTTTATTTATGGTATGTTTTCACTCAGGACTATGTACTGGGCCGACTGGGGGAACCATCCTAAGATTGAGACGGCAGCTATGGACGGCACACTGAGGCAAACGGTGGTCCATGAAAACCTCGAGTGGCCCACAGGTATATCAAAAGGGATTCGATATGAGGCGAATTCATCAGCCTTCAATTCCCGGAGTACTTTCATCCAACTTCCTTTTTCATCCTGTGTCTGCAGGTCTGGCAGTGGATTACTTTAACGAGCGTCTGTATTGGGCGGATGCCAAGCTGTCGGTTATTGGCAGCGTGCGTCTGGATGGCTCCGACCCCGTCATCGCTGTCACCGGCCTCAAGAACAGTCAGTTACCTCGTATGGTTATTTCAAGAAACAGGTTTTTATAGGCAAACATTCAGGAAGTGCTCACTGTCTCTCTCTTCTTTTATCTCTTTTAAGACCTTCTCCACCCATTCAGCATTGACATATTTGAGGACTACATCTATGGGGTCACCTACATCAACAACTTTGTCTTCCGGGTCAACAAGTTTGGCAAGGGCCCCATGGAGAACCTGACCACTGGCATCAACCACGCCACCGACATTGTGCTCTTCCACCGATACAAACAGCCAGAAAGTGAGTAATGCCTGGAATTACCATTCTAACATGACTTGGACTACAGACGTTGGAGGCGCAGACGCATAAAACAAGGTTTCACAAAAGGAAGGCCGAGTGTTAATGTTAGTGTTATGTCTCTCTCTCCTCCAATCAGTGACCAACCCGTGTGACAAGAAGAAGTGTGAGTGGTTGTGTCTGCTGAGTCCCAGTGGGCCGGTATGTACCTGTCCCAACGACCACGTGGCCAACAACGGCACCTGTATGGAGAGACCCCCTCCAACACAGTCCCCATTCTGTGAGTACACTTACACACACACACACACACACACACACACGCTCTCTATATATAAGTAAATACATTACCAGCCGAAGGTTTGGACACACTTTCCCATTGAAGTGAATGGGAAAGTGTGTCCAAACTTTTGACTGGTACTACATATATATGGACAAGCGGTCAGTGTTTTTCTGTTTTTGTACTAACCCAACTATCTCTCATCAGCGCCCCCTGCGGGGACGTGCACTATCCAGTGCCAGAATGGCGGCAGCTGCTACCTCAACGCCAGGCAGCAGGCTAAGTGTCGCTGCCAGCCCAGCTACAAGGGAGAGAGGTGTGAGTTCAACCTCTGTAGGGACTACTGCAAAAACGGAGGCACCTGCACTGCTTCCCATACAGGTACACACACACACACACACATTCACCCTTCCCAGAGTAAGCACAGTCACGAGAATGACAAACAACTAGCAATTTTTTTAGTTTTCAGACTTTTCAGAGACTTCCCATAAAAAAAGCCAGTCCGGTGTCGTCATGAATCCTGTGTCTGTCCACCCCCAGGTACTCCAACATGTCGCTGTCTGAAGGGTTTCACAGGCCCCAGCTGTAACCTGTACACCTGCCAGGACCACTGCCAGAATGGAGGCAACTGCTCCGTCAACCAGGGCAACCAGCCCAGCTGCCAGTGCCCGTCCGACTTCCTGGGGGACCAGTGCCAGTACAGTGAGTGTTGCAAATGGCCACCCTCTCCGTCACTTCACACCTTCACTTCCTCTTCCGATTGTTTTTTTCTAAAAGAGATATTCAAATCAGCCAAGGATCTTTTTCAACCTGTGTGGTAGTATTTAAAAGTCCTTGCATTTGATGGGGCCTCGGCTCCGTGAATGAATCAATGCAGTATAAAGAATATCATTGTTCTGTTCTTCAGTTAAATGTGAAGGTTACTGTCAGCATGAGGGCATGTGTCTGCAGACCACCAATGGTACCAAGCTATGTCAATGCCCACATCAGTTCCACGGGCACCAGTGTGAGTTGGACAAGTGTGAATACTGTGGCACCGGCACATGTATGACCTCCGATTCAGGAGAGGTGTCCTGCAGGTAAATAAACACACTGGCTCAGACAACGTCGCTTTCCAAAAAAACATAGTGTAACCGTTCCCAGATAAACAGTCCCTTATTCATTTTGCCTCTCTGATGTTTTTTTTGTGTGCGCGCATGTGTGCAGATGTAATGGTCATACCCAGCCGAGCTGCTACTCTTGTCTTGACTTTTGCGCCAACGGAGGAGACTGCACTGTTGACACACGCACACTACTGCCCCAGTGCAAGTAAGACCTTTTCCCCCCATAAGCATATGTAGCCTATTTATTCAGCACACACAAATACAAGGAGATTAGTTTTCTGGTCACTCCTTAACGTGTTGGATTTGTGTTTAGGTGTGCTGTTGGATGGATGGGTTACAGATGTGATGTCACTGCCTCTTCCGTAGACTTGCCTAGCTCCGGTGGAAGTAAGTTATCATGCAATAGTCCTACTGTGTCAGTCATACCTCTCTTGCCGTGTACTGTTTCCTTAGTGGTGTGTTGCTCACTGTACCCGCAGACACTGCCTCGATAGTCATTCCACTACTACTGCTGTTACTACTGGTGCTGCTGTTGGTTGGCGTCGTCCTGTGGTACAAGAGGAGAATGCGAGGGTGAGTCAACACTCAGTTTTACTGATTTTAGACCGACCCCGCCTACTCTAACGTTTCCTTCTTCCCACTCACCATGCATTTCTATCTTTGTTCTTTCTTCCTTCTATCACTCCTGTCAATGTACACTTCTTTCCTGTGCCCCAGGTCTCTATGGCTGGGCAAATCTCGTTCTCGACACTCGCGGTAACTTGAAGGCGTTACGTTATTCACCTTTTTCCTCCCATGAAAATCCGTCCCCCTTCCCTCTAATATCCTATCCACCATGAGCGGCCTCTAAGTCTGTTGGTGTGGTTGATTGTCTAAGCTGCAGATCTGTCTGTTTTCCTGCCTGCATCTCCTTTTCCCCCCAACAGGGTCTCCCACCCAAAGATTCAGTCGATCAATTGACCACATCTGAAATTGATTGGCTGGCGATGTTAGACCAATCATGAGATTTGGGAATGCTTTTCCCTCTCCTTTCCCCTTCATAGTCTTCCTTGTTTGTAAAGTATGACATCAGTGATGTTACTGTGCTTGCGTTGAAGTCTTTGCCGTGAAAATCCATAATTATATAAAAATACACGCTTGTTTTGAAAGAAAATGCAAATTTATACTGAAAAATCGTTGTTGCCTTGATTCCGTTGACATGTCAGTGAGTACGCAGAAGTGTGCCTGTATGTGTAGAACTATGTAACAACTAGTGGCTGTGTTTATGCTGAGTATCTCCCCCTGTGAGTGGTTAGGCTGTCATTTAGTGTTTGATCTTGTGTTGTTGCTAGGTCTCTTTGCTAAATGTGTGTTTGTTATTTGAAAGAAAATGACTTTTGTGAGGTTTCTTTGCCAACAGTGCCAAGGGCTTCCAGCACCACAGGATGACCAATGGTGCCATGAATGTAGAAATTGGAAATCCAGCTTATAAGATCTATGAGGGAGAGCCCGATGATGACGCCGGAGAGCTCCTGGATTCAGACTTTGCATTGGATCCAGATAAGGTATTGTGTCTGCACACTCACACAAACAGACACACAGACGTCAACTAATGGCCTTTGGACACCTGTGTTAAAAGCACTCCATATGACTGTTGCCAACCTGGTCTGTTCCTACAGCCCACTAACTTCACCAACCCTGTGTACGCCACCCTGTACATGGGCGCCCAGAACAGCCGCAATTCTCTGGCCAGCACGGACGAGAAGAAGGAGTTGCTCTCCCAGGGTGACGATGACATGAGCGACGACCCGCTGGCATAGAGACTTACCAGCCCCGTGGCATGAAGTCCACCAGCCCCGTGCCCTGACCCGCTCAGTGTTGAGCCAACAAACACTCATCATATGCCTTTACCAATCGAAAAGAAAAGCATAAAAAAACAAGGACACTGTATAAAATGTATAAAATGAAGGACTACTTTTTTATGTGATTGCAGTATTATATTTTGTTCTTTTGACAAAAAAAAATTCCTCTGGCGAGATTAAGGAACCATTTTATAGACGGTTATTAGATTATTTTAAAATTTTCTTTACCCCTAACTACTCATTTACCCATATAGCCACTACCTCTGTGCAAATGTAAAACGATAGAGATACAAACAACAGTGGAACAATTTTTATTTTTTATTTTTGTATGAATTGTATAGGGAAAAGAACATTGTTCCATTTCAAAAACATATGCCAAGCCTTTGTTGTTTGTGGTAAACAGAGGAGAGGAGAAGGGACGAGTGTCACTGTGCTTACTTGTGAATGCTTCTAGATGCTGGTACGGTCTCTGTCACTTTACAGTATGTGTATGTCTGCCGCTGGATGTAGAAAAGGAGACTCAAGACGATAGGCTTGAGGAGTTCAGTAAGTAGACATGTACACATGGAGGACTCTGCATAACAGAAAATATCCGTTCTGTTGTCTCAAAGAACTATGTTCAAGTGATTGTCTTTCTCCTCCTTGCACAGACTGGAGTTATATATTTGCATATATATAAATATATATACACACCTAATAACAAGTGTCTTGAAAAATATACCCAGGAATACAAACACCAATTACAATTTGCAGTCTGTACTTGTTTTTTAATCATATATAGGTTTTTAAGTCAATGTAAAAATGACATGCTACATGTCAACCATGAATGAATCATTGGGAGTATGCATTGGAGGAAGATGATTGTAATGAAGCCAGCATTCCAGGATTAGGGGTCTGGGATTGAAAGCTGTGACCTTGATGCAACGCAATCTTGTGGGCCTTGCCCATAAGCAAGATTCACTTTCTGGTGTTTCTAGAAAGTTCTTCTGAGATTGATATAACGCAAATCTCTGAATGTCTGTGTCATCAAAGAAAACCGTCAACAACAAACTATCTGAGAGTTATCAAATCTACCATAGCTTTTGTCTTTTCCTCTGACTGTAAATGTATTTTCTGGATAGGCCAGAGAGCTAGTTTGATGGTACGAACTTCTGTGGGAATTTGAACTTTTTTGTGTGTTTTCTTTGCATGTAATTACATGCCTATGTAATTTGGGTTAATGCTCATTGTTAAGTGCATTCCTTAGGAGGTGAACCTCCTGATAAAGCATTCCTTTGTTAATTCCTCTGCCTTGCTGCTAATGCTAGCCGTCTGTCTGCCTGGTCACGTCTCAATGTCTCAGTCTTACGCACTGCTGACCATGCTGCTTCAAACTGAGGTTACCAGCCATATATTCCATAACACATTGCATGGTACTCACATACAAATATACCCAATAGAGCAAATGTTCTGTCTATCCCTTCATTTGTTAACAGGATTTGTTTATTTGACATGTTTTAATTACAGTTGTGATAAAAAGAATTAACCATGTTAACTGGAACATTAACTTTGATTTATTAAATTGTTTGGGCAGCAAAATCTATACAAATGACTGTGGCTCTGTTTGGTTATGGTTTTATTTCTTTTTGATATCAGAAATTAAACGAATTTTTACAGTAGAAATGCATGGTGGCTCTGATCTTCATTTGGGGAAAAAAGCAAAGCCTAATTTCAGAAGAAATATTTTTCTCTTAATTGAAAGATGAAAATAGTAAAAGTAAAGTTTGTTTAAATTTCCTACTATTGTCTCAGTGATGTTAAAAGTGTTTTGTTAGTAAGAACTTTGATCCAGCGTGTAGTCTTTCTCTTTAGGCTTTATTAAAGGTTAAGTTTAGCCGATGTCAACAATTGAGGCAACCTTTTATTTCTTTATTTTCTCACAAGGTAACACTTAATTGATTTGCATTCAATTTACATTTATTCAGAAATGTTCACTTTATGAGTAGTGTCTCATATAAAATGAAGGTAAAGTAGTGTTATATGGTCTATTCCTTTACTGGACCTGCCATATTGAAGCACAAGTTTGTGAGTCTCAAGAGTGCTCAAGCGTTCTGATAACTTCTCTACAGATCTTAAGCAAGAAGCAAAGAAAGTTTAGTTTCAAACAATATGATTATAATTATTAGGAATGCCTTCATCCACCACCAAATTGAGCTGGGTTTCTCTCAACCCCCTAACACTCCTGAACAGAAGGCATTATGGAACCACCTTCATGTGCTACTTCCCAAATGTCACCAGAGATGTGACAGAAAAGTGTTGTCAAGTTACAGAAACTGCAAGTAGACCTACTTCAAACATTGTAAGATAACGACATGTGATGGATGTCAGTTTTGATTGAGCTTCAAGTCAAAGAATCGAGTTTGAAAAAAATTACATAAAAAAGGAAAAACATTTTCTTCTCTCTTCATTTACTTGAAACATTGAAAGGCACAATACGTAATTTGGGATCAGGTCTCATCTAAGTATTTCTTACACGATTTTTAGAAAAGGTTACAGTATAACACAAGTAAATAAAATACAATCTTTGACAAAGAAGACTTACTGTAGGAATACAAGTTATGGCTGAGTCACAAAAACATAATACTGTCTAAACAAAAAGGCACTCATTTAGCAAAAAAAAAAGGAAGACATGTTGGGTTTGGCCCGATTTTCCGGAGTTTCCACACATAGATGGAGCCTTATCCTACAAAAGCAATCATCAAATGGTGATTCAAAGTGTAGTCAGGATTTGGCTTTATCTGTACTTCGGAAATGTTCTCCAACATTGTTGGGAGCATCGATGAAGGTTTATTAACTAAACCATAGTCTCTTTTAACCATATTTCCAAGTCTCTGTCTATCTCCAAGTCTTTGTCTTGTTTGGACTGAACAGTCGGAAGACATCCACCTTCATAGAAAGAAGATCTTGTTGGCTGAGGCACGAGCGGGTTATCCATTGTCCTTCTTGCTCACGAGACATCTTCCTCAGCCCCAATCACCAACTAATTGTACCTCTCCAGCAGCTTTTCTCCAGATGCAAAAATATTTGGCTCTCACTATTAGTCCACAACTTTATTACGTTGATTTCACGCTTTATGTGTCTCGATTGGACAGTGAGAGATGGCCGTCTAGACAAACTGATATTCTTTTAGAATGATGCCTTCTTAGTGAGAGTAACCGTAAGTGATCTCCATAAATAAATAAATACCCCATGTGAACCAGGGCCATCCCCCTTTCAGCAGTTTTTGGGAACTGTAGCCTCAGGAGGTGGTAGGACCATCAGGACACAGGGAGGGGGTTACAATGGGGAAGAGGGGATAAGTGAGGAACAAGTGGTTTAGGGTCTCTTCCAGCCGCTTCGGATCAGCGCATCCGCTCGCAGGAAAGGTTGACTTCGGAGATCTGTGAGTGGGTGGTGGAAAGAGGGGTGAGACAAGGGAACACACATGTTAGCTAACTGGGAGGTCAGACTCTGCTCAGATTTGGGCTTCATAGCCTACCTCTTGTATTGTAATTATAGTAATACACCTTCAGAGCTGAAGTCACAGTGGTATCACTCGTTATAATAAATTGTCTATCAGATCATGTTCAACTTAATAAATCTGTTAAATTTGTTTACGGGTAAATGGTGTGCTGACCAAACAGAGAATGACACACGGGAATAGCCTTGCATTTCATGATAATGATCGTAGAATCCAAGGCTATTGGAATTTGTTGTGTTATTGCAAAACCAACTACAGTTTATCACAAATGTAGAGACAAAAATAAGACATAATAACATTAGTATTACTGGTACAGTTATAGTGGTCAACAAGCTCGAGGATTTCTGAGAACAGTAATACAGTATCCTTAAAGATCCTATGAATACTACAGGGTGTATCAAATACAAGTAAAGTTATGGAATATTGCCTTTGGATACAATATAATAACAATAGAAAGTATGTCTATTTATCTAAAGGAACCTCTCAGAGCTGGTTGACCACGTAGCTGTCTAGCACATTGCACTTGACTGTTAGCAGGGACACATATAGCGGACATTGTGGACAGATGAGATATGTATGGACACTGGACAACATGCAACACACATGGTTATGAGCTGAAAGTAAAACAGTGGACATCTACAGTAAAAATGAATACACGTCTCTACCTAAGCTCCTGCTATAAGCTAGAGGAGATGGTGGAAAAAACCCTGCAAGTGCAACTTTCTTTAGGCTTGTTTCAGCACGGTTGAGTGGGATTTAGAAAGAACTGGTAGAAACAGAACCTTATTTTTTTAATCTGTTCTAGAAAAAGCAGTTGAATATGACAGTAATGTCAGTTGGAGGAGGAAATAAGCAACTGTCTAACTATTTTGGAAGGGAAGCCTAGAGTAAATGTCTGCTTTGAAGGAATCCTCTTTACATTTGAAGCACTTCAAGCAGCTGACAACACCGTAGCAGCACATTGTAGCCAGAGGGCCAAGCAGGCCAACGATTCGGCCGGCCTACCTTCCTTACCCATGCTTTAGCAGTGGAATATACTGTCATTAATCTTCTGTTCTGCTGAAGAGGGTAGAATAAACAGTGATTGTGGAGGAAAGAAGGGCAACATGTTAGAGGGAAACCAACACCAACCAGGTTAGTTTTGTGGAAAATGGGCATCGTTGAACAAAACATGACGCCAAACCTCTTTATGCTAGGCTTAAGAGAGTTAAACTGTTGCTGTACGTTTGTGCTACTAAGTAATCATAATATTAATTCATTTTATTTATATAGCGCTTTTCTTACACCCAAAGGTGCTAAGTAACATCAGCCATTGAACAGGCATACTGTTTATTACATTGTATTTGTGAGTCTTAATATGTGTACAACTATAATTTTTACCTTTAATAGGAAATAAGAACGAGGTCATATCTGTTAATGAAAGAAAGAAAATCTTAACCAGCAATCAAAGAGGTTTGGCTGACACCTATCTCAGATATGGGATAGACGTCTTTTGAGGTAGAACACACACACACACACACACACACACACACACACACACACAAACACACACACACACACACACACACACACACACACACCTACCTATTAGTTATCAACACTCACACATCTTAATTGAAATGATGGTGTTCCCATGTAGAGCTACTAGTGAAGCTTTACTAGGTCCATAAAAGATACCACGGTCCCAGACTGGAAACTGCTGACCCCTCTATATCAGTGTGGGGACAATGAGGAGATGGCATTGAAAAGCACTCCACCTTCAGGCTGCCTTGCACTAAGACCTAAGGGAATAATAATATCAGGCTTCTTTCTGCTGTAGCTTCAAATTGTCAGACCAAAAAAAAAAAAAGCCTTGGTTTGCCTGTGGAAGGACATGCTTTATGTAAACATATCAATTTTAAATTATCACATAAACTGCAAAATGCTTCCTGTGCACGGTTTGTTTTGCCGTGTCAGACGATGACATTTGACGGCTTACCATTTGGACTCAGGGGAGATAGGCTGGTGGTTGAGGAATATGAATTCTCAGCAACACAATGAATCAGCAAAAACGCAACTCTCCATCTTTGTAGAAAGCAAAAAAAAAAAAGAAACGTGACAGCTTTTGAATCATAAATTAAAAATAGGAAATATTCAAAATCAAGGGAATTCAAATCTTATGCAACCCAAGATCAGCAGGTTTTACAATGTATTGCAATACATGGTAAATCACTGAGCAGGGCGTCAAGGGTCTGCTGCTCTGATTGCTTCCCCGCACGGGGTCTTATACAAATGCTCAGTGAACAGCCATTTGTAGGGAGCAGATATCTTTAGAATCCCCCATCAGATACTGAGCAACAAACCCTAAATAGGTGGAAGCTGAGGTGGAGGTGGGCAGCAGCAAGAACAGGCTCGTAGTGTGGTGCAGCAGCGAGCAGTAGCATGGTGTGGTGCAGCAGTGAGTGAGCAGTTGTAGGAGCATGTGTGGTGAGTGACTGCGGTTTTTGTATATTATGAAATGAAGGCATAGGCATCCTGCACATTCACATTTCTTTCCAAATTGCTAAATAGTGAAACAAGACCTCCTTTTGAATTGAGCACAATATACACCATCAGAGTTTTGGATAAACCATTCAAACAGATAATCAAACACTTCTTCTCAATCTTTAAATATTGCATGCCCCTGAGTGATGATGACCAATTTGTTGTCAAAATACGGTTTATTGACAGAAGCCAGAGCAACAACTTTCTACTATATTTTTTTCTAACTGCCTTTGTCTATTATAACATGTATATCATCAGATTGTCAAAATCTTTCCATGGATCTCACTTCTACAGGCAAACCTTATCTTTGCAAACAAAATGCAATACAGTATTGGATTTCTATAGATTTGCAAAACTGGGTGGTCAATGTGGATTATGGATAAATGTATATGAAACTGGCAAGAATCGCGGAGTTATTTAATGTAGGGGATTTAAATCTTAATTGGTTGTCAACAGCCAGCCTAGAGGATATTGTCCTTCACTCCATAATGCGCAGCTGCAGGATAATCAAATCCATTCAATGGACGAGGTATGAGATTTCAGTTTTGCATAAAACAATATTTACCCAAACCCAAACCGTCACACATGTAATCATTCAATCCCAGGTCTCAGTGTGGTGAGTCATAGCTAGCAGCTTCATGGTTTAACATTACTGCTCTAAATGTGATGCATGCAACACAATCAAATGTGCATCAAACAGCCAAGAAGAGATTGGTTGTCCCACTAGTGCTAGGATTAAATATCTTTCCCTGTCATTTCTTTTAGACAGCGGTCCTACTGGAACATATTATCTGACATCTTAAAAAAAATGTCCTGTTGTATTTAACAGGCAATTTGCAACCTGGATATTGTATCACTTTGTTTTTCTTATTAAATAAAGGTGAAATAAACACTTAAAGATGGCAAAAAGCAGATAACATGAGAACACATTGTCACTGAAAGGCTTTCAAGATCTGAGGTGAAAATTAAGTGGTCTGTAATCTTTAAAGAGCAAATAGAAAACTGCTTTAATCCTGTTTGGTAACAGACACCACTGTGTTTTCTGTATTGTATTCACTGTATTGTATTTTTTGTTTTCAGAAAATTTTGTAAACAATAAAGCCAACTTCTTTTTTGTTTTTTTTACTTTCAATCCAAAGAAAGGAAGTGAAAAACAGCTTACTCTCCAGCTCACACCCGTTCTCAGAAATCACTCACACACCCCATGAATGGCAGCCAGTGCTTACTTTCCTCAAAAAGGGATCTGTTTTCATTGAGAACATTATTCTTTTGCGGGGCCTGTTCTTTGACGTATTCATGATTCTAGTTTCCCTTAAGTGGCAGGAAAATGAACTAAACTCCAACTTACCTAAAAATGGCATTGGTCTAAACCATATCTACAATTGTGTAAAAACGGGGTACAGAGTAGTTGGCTGTGAACTCTTTGACATCTTAAATGTTGTTCTTATGCATGTAACTTAGATGAATACGTGGATTACTATTTTTATGTTACACATTGTGTTGATACCATTCATGGTCTACTTACAGAACCATCACAGGGGTCCAGGCACTAGTACCAGCAGGACCCAAACAGCTCGACCAGATCCCTATTACGACAACAACTGCCAATACGAGTGCATGTGTCAACAGTAAATAATGGCGTACATCACAGGCAATCCTCCTGTTTCAGACACTGGGTTTTGTGTAGATGTCAACACCTCCCTAAGGTAGTCCTGGTATCAGGAGCAGGTATATAAAGGCTCGTTGGTCTTGCATCAGGCATCACACAGCACAAGAAGCAGCACAACTTGGGATTAGTTCTGCTACAACTTTGTGATTTCCACCTGTGAGGTCCAGCTTCATTTGAGAAGGGTGAGTTTTTACCTATAGGCTCTCCTCTGTTGATATACATCGTTTTTTTATAAGGCCTGTGAATACACTGTTTTTATATGGAAGTATACATTGTGTGAAAATGGACGGATAACGATTGACTGCAGCAAACAATTAATTCATTTGTCAAAGCAATTAATTAGGCCTTTGTTATTTAAATTGTATATATATATATATATATATATATATATACACACACAATGTGATATATAATTGTATTAAAACAGTTTTTTATACTGTAGTAACTGTTGCACCTTATTGGGCTTGACTAAATCATGCATTTAAAACGAGTACCTTTAAATAAATGCATATTACTAGTCTTCTAGCCTGTAACAAAAATACCTGCTTGCGTCGTCAACTACAGGTGTGTATACAGTAGACACAGTAAGCATGCCACACACAAGTGTTGCAAATGTTGGTAGTGACCCGAGTAACTGCATAGAAGGTCCAAATCATAAGGCATGAAAGCCCCCAGGCTTACATTAAACCCCCCCAAAAAAGGTTTGAAAGAGAAAAACACAGTGTTATGATCCGATTACAGCGTTTGAAATGCAAGATGTAAGCTTTGGGGAACAAAACACGAAGGCTTAATGCCCCGGTCGTTTTGTACCGACCTACGCCTAATGAGCTCATCGTTTAGCACTGCCTGTCAAGACCGTATAAACACAGGCCAGATTCAAGCATTACAGTTAGGCTGTAGCCAATGGCCATTCATTAACTCTGCAAGGAAGTGAGAAATACACTGACCTCAAAGTATTTCCCTCGCTGTGAGCAGACCTTTGAACACTGTGCCTCAGGAAAGGCCTTCTCAGCCTTAAAACATCCACAGTTATGCCCACAGGAACCTTGTCTGTCTAATTATTCAAAGTTTTTAAATATCAATATGATCTGCTTTCAGCATGACAAACATCATTTTAAGTGCAGCAAAAGGCATGGCAAAGACTCACCAGTTAACCCAGTCAAGTCTCCTTCAATGATTGAGACAGCGCAGCGAAGAATGAAATAATTGTTTGATCAAGTTATTGCTTTATTATTATTGAATTAGTTTGCTCAGAAATAGAAGATATTTAACCTTTGTTGGCCTAATCTTTTATATTATTAAAAAGTCAAGATTTGTTTTATGTATGATGGCCTTTAGAATAGTCGAAAAATATTTAGGTTGTAAATCAGCCACATGATGAATAATCTACCTCACTTCATGGGCTGACTTTAACATATTGCACTGTCCTTATTCGTTTAAGGTCATCCAGTCACTTCCAAAATGTTTGGCTGGCTCAACAACTATATTCGTGAACATCTGGCTCAGCGACGAATCCGCCGTAGCAGACTGGTGACTAAAGATGGCCGCTGCAACATCGAGTTCGGCAACGTCAAGTACAGGAACCATTTTGTTTTCCTGGCCGACGTCTGGACAACCTTCGTGGAGTTTCGATGGCGCTTTGTGCTGTTCTTCTTTATTGCCTCCTTCACCTTAAGCTGGTTCATCTTTGGACTTTTCTGGTACCGAATTGCCCGCAGCAACGGTGACCTGGCCTGGCAGCATCCACTGTCAAACCACACGCCGTGCGTGGTCAACGTGGACGGACTCACCACATCCTTTCTCTACTCCCTGGAAACCCAGACGACCATCGGTTACGGCGCGCGTTACATCACGGCAGAGTGCCCCGTGGCCGTGGCGGTCATCATCATCCAGTCCCTGCTGGGCGCCATCATCAACTGTTTCATGTGCGGCGTCATCCTGGCCAAGATCTCCTTGCCCAAGAAGCGGGCCAAAACCATCAGCTTCAGCGACATGGCCGTCATCTGTCCAAAGAAGGACTCCCTCTGCCTGTTCATTCGGGTGGCCAACTTGCGCAAGACCCTGATGATTGGCAGCCAGATCTACGGCAAGATGTTGAAGACCACCATCACACCCGAAGGCGAGACCATCATCATGGACCAGGTGAACATTGACTTCACCGTGGACGCGGGCAAAGACAACCTCTTCTTCGTCTGCCCCCTCACTCTGTACCACGTGATTGACAAGACCAGCCCCTTCTTTGAGATGGCGGTGGAGACCCTGCACAAGCAGGAGTTTGAGCTGGTGGTCTTCCTGGACAGCACGGCCGAGTCCACCAGCTCCTCTTGCCAAGTAAGGACTTCCTTTATTCCACAGGAGATCATGTGGGGCTACAAATTCCTGCCCATCATCTCCCGAAGCAAAGAGGGCAAGTACAAGGTGGACTTCTCCAACTTCTCCAAGGTGACTCCAGTGGCAACGGCGCACTGCGCCTACTGTTTCCATAACATCAAGGGCCACCATCTTCACTCTATGGAAGGAGAAGACAACCCAGGCTTTGAAACGATTGACATTGAACAATATCCTAATGTGACCAAGATGTAGATTAACATATCAATGTGTTGAAAACATCATATTTTACCTTTTAGAGGTGAGACAAAGAACTGCAACGTTTTCTCATAAGTATATGTAGCGGCTCTCTTAAGAGCTGTGGGTGGAACTCCTCACGAGCCTAATAGAGAATAATCCACAGTGCACTAGGTTCTACTAAGTCAATCTCTACCTCAGGTGCACCTTAGCGACATCGCAGGGAAAGTGTGATTTTGTCCTGCTTTGTCCAAAAGAATGGTGTGGATGAGAAACACAGAAGTAGCTGTTGAGTGACTGACTAACTGAGGACAGGTCTAGACTTGATGTGTCTAGGGGATCTATATATATATACACACACACACACATTTAGAGACTTAAGCACTAACAAAGTACTTGACTTTATCGTTAAAATGTGACTTTTTTTATCCTGTGATTTTTCTTAAATTGTCATCCTGTATAGGTATCCTGCTGATTTCAATATCGACACTAATTATATACGTTGTTTTGTATTATTTTGTCTCAGGGTAAAACTCATTAATTGTAATGCAGTCTAATTGTGATCCTGTTTCAACAAAGCCAGCTAGGCTTTGTAGGGGATCGTTTGATTATAGAGGCAATCACAACAGAAGACAGGTGTCAAACGTTCATCCACAAACAAATGAAGTTGTGACAGCAAACAGTGTACTGAAAACCGCAGAGCTTAACTACTGAAAGCAAGATGCCCACTTTTTGGACCAGACTATCTGTAACTTTGTGTACATCCTTTACTTTATCTATCATAGATTCTACTGTATACTGTCTGTATTCAATACGTGTGTGTTTGTGTTATTTACTGAAAGTCAAATTATGAAGCTATGATATTTATAAGCTTCAGTTTTTCAAGGACAGATTTTTTTACATTATAATAAGCAGCTATGTGCTGTTTGTTTGTATTCCACGTGTCATTTTAATAAATATAAAACACGTTTCATATGTTTAATCTTATTATTATGCCAACAGATACCACACAATAAGATCCTTAACATTTTAATACTTTAATAATTATAAGTTTCCAAAACGTGCTAATACAAACTCTGATGCGTGAGCTGCACTACTCATCCTCTGTGATGAAGAAGCCCCTTAGAAAT
>JAVQIZ010073872.1:0-10859 GCA_036023535.2 Galaxias brevipinnis
AGATAATTTAGATCTTTATCCCTTTGTCAGACTAGGTACTGAGACAGCTAGTGACCAAATATCACAACAGACATCCAAGGATTATAAATGTCAGTGTGGGCAGGTTTATAATCTTAGCACGATGCCACAAGTGAACCAGTATGGTGAGTTCAATTGTAAACACTGTAGAAGCCCCATCAAAACTATTTGTGTCTTTACTGAGGTCCTTTGTAAACTTGTGCAATGAATTAGATATATGGCCTATTTAATGATTGCAAGAGCATTTCAAATTCTCAGAGTGGATTAAGATAGGATTTTAAGCAAGTCACAATTGAAAATGCATCGATCATGTTTAGGGGAAAGACTTGTGTGTAGTTTAAAGTAAGAATCAATGTTTATTTACAGTTGAAGTCACATTAATTTTGTATTGAAACCAGTGCCAGTAATGGAGAAGCACCAAAGGGCTCTGTCTCCTCCCAGTGTGCAAGCCATTTAATTTGAAATGTTATTGTAATAATGATAATAATACATTTAATTTATTAAGGACTTTTAAATATTTTAAGGATATTGTACATAGGGACCTAACTAAGGATATTCTAACGTGAACAGATGAGTTTTAAATTTGCCGTTAGACTGCGGATATGTATAGGTTTTAGGTAAGTTCCACAGCTAATTAACATGTTAACGTTTTTGTGTGCATAGTTTTATTGCAATGCCCCATAGTCTTCACTTCCTTATTTGCAGTATTTTTATTTAAAATAAAAAGAAAACATTACACATTTTCAACTTTTTTATTGACCAGAAATTACTAAAATGAACTACCTAAATGTGTTTAAAAATGGCATATGAAGTAGACTAAAAGCAACAAATATACTTGTTGTAAGAGATCCTCTTTGAAACACGACTCTTATCCTCAAACTAAACCTACTAAAATACCATGGCTGCAGTTACACCTCTACAATTTAAAACAAGGCATAGAAATGTATATGCCTGTCAATAGTTGATACTATAAAGTTAAGTGAAATATCATAGAATACTGACTGAAGGCTAAAATCACCCACATAAAAGAAAATGCAAACAAAAGGCTTACACAAGTTTTAAGAGCGAACTTCAATAATAATAACATATTTTGGAACTTCAATAATAATTATATATTTGGAAACTTCAATAATAATACTATATTTGGGGTGCCTTTCAAGACACTCAATTTCACCAATAGTGTATATCTACTATGTATATCTTTATTCAAAACATCTGTTTCTAATTTCAAAATAAAATAGATGCAATTTCTTATATTTCTAATAATTTAAGAAAGCATACAAGCGTTTGTGAAATTCTGCATTACAAAATGTTGCATGTAGTTGGTCCAACTTTAACAATAGCATTGTTCAGTTTATAAATTACTGTATATACTTGGTCATTGTGAACAGGAAGATTTGAGAATATGTTAATAACTCTGGCCAATCATTAAAGTGCAAGTTATTCTAGTGAATAACAGACTAATCCGTTAATCTACTTATTTGGTCACAAAAATAGAATTTTTGACAATAGGTTAATCTCAATAATTAAAGAGATACTATGGTTTGGGTTTTTAAAAATGCTTGAATAACTAAAACTTGCATAGATGACATGTTAAGTGAAGTTTGAATTAGGTTTAAAAGATAAAAAGGAATAGCAGATGCATAAGGGAGTTAAAATGTGATGTACAATCTGGATGTCTGAGAATCGTTCCAAAAAAGTTTCAACTTTTGAGAAGCTTTGGGTTTGTTTGAATTGAATTGTCAGGTAATTGAACAAGCCTAAGTGTTTTAAATAAAGCTCATATATATGCATAATCAAGCACTACTTGAGTAGTGTGACTGTGTTAACATATTTGAATCCATTACAAACACCCATACAAGTAGCGTAGCCGGCTTAAAGGCCACAGTGAGTCAAAGGTATTTGGATTAGCTATAAGGAAGCTAATTGACTCATCAAAAAGAAAAAAGAGCGGGGTTTTAAAACCGTTGGCTTTGATAACAAGTTTTTGCTTAGAGCATCGGGTCAATGACAGACCATTGACTCTCACACACTGAATAACAGAATACCCAGAGGTAGAGCTCAGCGAAAACGTAAAACTGGATGCAGTGAGAACAGTGTGTGGGATTCTAGGTGGGTGTTTAGCGTAACAAACAGCATCCCCCTGTGACAGGTAACGAGGCAAGGCAGCATACTGGCACGTCCCCACCCTCTCGGTCTAGCCTTCCTGGTGACAAGCTTAGCTATCGTTGCCGAACACGGTGTTGAGCTGCTGGGTGACTCTGATGAAGGTGGTCCGGCGGCTCAGCTCCTTCAGCTTGCCAGCCCCCACGTAGGTGCAGGTGGAGCGGACCCCACCCAGAACGTCTCGCACCGTCCCCTCCACCGGGCCTTTGTAAACGACCTCCACTGTCTTCCCCTCTGACGCCCTGTGGTACGAGAGACACGATTCCTTTCATCAACATCCCTGAACAATAAAGACTCGACACCTAAAGACTAGATATCAAGCAGCCATAATGAAAAGCCTTTTTTTTTATGTGTATACAGTATATGCAAATTCGCCTAGTTTCACACTAATGACCTTCGTCTCCAAAGGTTACGCTTAAGGTAATCTTTATGATTCAGAATTGTATACTGCCATTTTCTATAAGTACAACTTCTCCACATGCTTCTGCAATGTTACAATTCTTTCGTTCCGTGGCGTGCCATCAAATTCAGTAATGCAGGTTTTCCGTAATGGCCCTCTGCCTAACCTGTACTCTGCTACACCTCCGGCGTGCTTCTTCATGGCCGTGTCGGAGCTCATGCCGTAGAACAGCTTGTACTTCTTGCCGTTCTTCTCGATGACCTCGCCGCTGCTCTCTGAGTGGCCGGCCAGCATCCCGCCCAGCATCACAAAGTCGGCCCCAGCGCCTGGCAGGAAGTGACACGACAACAAAGCCGAGAAAATGACACGTCATCATATGACAAAGTATTTCAATAGATTTTCAAATTATCTTAGGGAGCAGTGTTGTGTTTTTCTTTCACCATCAAAATAGCTTAAAATGTATATTACATTCACATTTTCAGACACTTTTTTTTTCCTTTGAGAATATCATACTTGGCACATACCGAATGCTTTCGATACATCCCCTGGGCAAGTGCACCCTCCGTCCTGTAGAAGAAGGGGAAAACCAAATAAAATAAACGAGAGGCATATCCTGTCAGTGAAGCCAGCACTTTCTACGGCCCTGGAATCTGCGCTGGCCTGAGAACTAAAAGATAAGGCTGGATTGTCCATGAACACTGATCCAAAATAAAAAACACTCAACTTCTAGCACCCAAGTATAGAAGTGTTGTTGGTCTAGATAGCGCATTCCAGACTAATCCTTTCTGCACTAAACACATTTTCCTTCCACACAGCTGTGTTATGAAAAGGTGCTTCTAAAGTGTTTAGCTATATAAGGATTTAGTGTGCAATCAAAAGAAATGACAATTCAAAAGGAGATTTGAGAAGGCAGAGGCTCATGGACATGGTCCGACAAAGACTAGGATGGTAAAAAAAATCTGAAGGAAAGCTAAAATGGAGGTTCGTACAGAAATGATGTGTCCTCCCAGGCCGTGGGCCGCGTCCGCACACTCGATCACAGCGCTGAGCTGGGGGTAGCCCACCCCGGTCTTCTTACGCGTGGTGCACACTGAGCCTACAGAACCAGACAAGGGGGAATTGTTACAGCCAAGGGGGAAGCAACAAGTGGACGCAAATTATACATAAAAGCTGACGGAAGAAAAAAGCCAGTCTGGCCGAATTCGTGCTATGCTAAGAAATGTCTTTGAGATGTTCCACCAACTGAGGTTTCTCTTCAAATACGCATTCCAAATAGGGTTTGTGGGATCTTTTCCATAAACTGTATTTGTTGTTCTTCTATCAGAGAATCAAATTAAATCAACTGTATTTGTATGGCATATTTCATACCCAAAGGCAATAGAATGTCCATTACAAAAGGAAAGAGTAATATTACATGACAACTATGTGTTTCCTGCATAACCACTAACGTTGAGATTGCACTAGGCTGATAAAGGCTGCATATCGCAGGAGCCAATGATGAAAAACACAGATGCGGTATTTAACCATGAAGTCACCTGGTCCGATGCCTACTTTGATGATGTCAGCGCCGGCAAGGATCAGCTCCTCCACCATCTCCCCCGTGACCACGTTCCCCGCCTGTGGTGACAGAAAACACGCACGCACAATGAAAAACACTGTTCAGTGTGTGTGACCGCGCATGCACTTCTGTCAGTCGATGAGCATACACCAATTGACAAGTATCACATAAATGCAGGATGCACGACTAGGTGAGCAGGCCAGAGTCACTGACCATGATAGTGTGCACAGGGAACTTCTGCCGCACGTCCTTGACAAAGTGGACAAAGTGTTCAGAGTAGCCGTTCGCCACGTCCACACAGATGTACTGCAGCTTAGGCACTGCCGCCAGGATGGCTCCCAGCTTCTCAAAGTCCCCATCGCCTGTCCCTGTGCTAACTGCCAGACTCTGAGAGAAGAAGTAAGAGGAAGAGAGAAGACAATGAGGAACAAAATAAAAATCTAGTCCCATAAGGTGATTGAGGGATGAAAAGCTATAGTACTATTAAATGGACCTATAATAGTAAATACTGCACTAAAGTAAAAGTCATATCATGTAGTATCATGAGGTATCGTTTTGACTTAGTAACCCATACTTTCTACTAGATGTACCTGTAGGCAATCAGGATTTTTCGCAGCAAACTCTTTCCATTCATCCACTGAGTAGTGCTTGTGGATGCAGGTGAACAGAGTGAACTGATACAGGAGAGAGAAAACAGAACATGTGCATGGTTTCCTTGGCAAAAAGAGAGGCAGAGCTGTAAACGCCACATTATGATTTCAATATGTTAATCAGTGTAATAACTACTAATAATTACTAGTGTAATAGTCACTCATTGTGACTACCACATTACATGCAACAAGCATTTCCATATCCCAGCAACGTGTAGAGTCGAGCCTTGCTCAACCACACTTCTATATCTGGTCCCAGCCATTTCACAACCATTATGCACAATTATTAAAATATGTCTTGCAATACTGCAGTTTCAAATCAGTTACACTGGTTAGGGTTAGGGTTAGGGTTTAGGGTTAGGGTTTAGGCTAGGCCATATGCACTCACTACATAATAAATACAAAAACACAAAATTTAAATCATACACGCACTCAAAGTAATACATACAATGCACTCGAAGTAATACATACACACTGAACATAATTTATGGAATGTTCACTACCTGGTGAAGAGCTAGAGCCATCTCAAAGGTGCCCACTGTGTCCATGTTGGCTGCAATGATGGGGATTCCTCTGTAACTCCCCTTGGAATTCCTGAAGTTGTAGCTTCTCATCAAGTCAACCTAGAAGAGCAGGACAAACGGACAAAGGAATAAATATATTAACGTAACGATATTATTTTAGAGGGAACAGGTAGTGTAAAATAAGCAATTGGTGATGACGGCGCATAAGAAAGGCATAATCGATACATGTAGCAAAGATGTGTACCTCACTCCGCGACTTAAGAGTGCTTCTCTTGGGGCGAAGCAACACATCCTTGAAGTCCAGCTTGATATCATTTTCAATGCGAGGCATAACGGTTTGCGGTTGTAAAAGAGTTAGCTGTAAAAGTAGCAGAGGGGGGAAATGGTTAAGGTACAATGCGGATCTCTCTCCCTTTCTCAAACACGGTCTTGCGATCTTACACACATTCACATTTAATCGTCGACCACACGTAAGCATGGTATTTCATAAAGGGTTGTTTAATAACTTCCAACCGGGGAGAGGCCCATATTTTACACTGCTTTGTTAGTTAACAATATTACTAATATAACCATATTATGGAATGTTCTTCTCGCCATAGGCCATACAAAGCTCTCCTGACATTGACAGCTCATCTGTCAGCTCAAACGTGTCCTGTCAAAATGCAAGGTTATCACTAATAGCTTTTGCGTATACAATTATTTAAAACTCAAGAAAAAAACTTTACCAAAGGCTTAACATACGAATAGATACATTTTCAACAAAAATATACGACCAGTAAGGATCTTTGCAATTCATGCTTAACAATGTGTCGCAAAAACTGCCTACCGTCAAATTAACCGTAGCAGAAGAGTACTGTGTGGCGTGAGAACTGGCCGCTGACACCGCTTCGTGCTTAGTTTTTGCTTCCTGCTCTATATGCCTGCTCTGCATCAACGCAAGAGACGGGAGATTTACGGGGACAGATCTCAACTGTGAAGGGGTTTGTAGTTTTGCTATGCCATTATGCATTCTTGCAGGTTTGGAAAAGACTACAAACAATTGTTTGCGTTCCTTGTGAATAATGTCGAAAGGTTTCCAAGAAGTTAATAGTATAGGTTGTAATTCTAACCGTGCATTTTAATATTTTAAAAGTTAAAATAATTGCGAAAACTCTTTTCTATATTTTATATGGACATTTTGGTACAGCTCCCTTATTGCATTGCGGAACCCTTACCAAGTGCTCTTGTACGTAGTAGGATTCATTATTCAGAGACTCAGGAACACCTATACCGAGAGAGGGACAGCAGTCTTAAAGCCAAATGTATTAATTGAATTGTATAACTTAGATTCAAAAGTCGCTGTCATATAACATTTAATTTATGTTTTGAAAATAGGGGAAATCCTACAGTATAGCTATGTTGATTAAAGTAAAGGTAAGATGGTCCACGTTACCTAGGCGGTGGATAATACACCACCACAATTTTCTAAAAAGTGTTTCGTATCGTCAGTGAGTGAACAATTATTATTTTTGGTTCAAATGTAATAGGCTATGGCTTATGTGTTCTACCCCCCATCAGACACTTACTGGAAAGGAGATTGAAATTGACATAGAGCCCACAGACAAGGTACGATTGTTTATGTGAGTTTAGCTTAAATAATGAATCCAACCCGGTGACAAATCAACAATGGCAAGTAGTCAAAATTGCGAATCACAAAATGCTTTCTCCCTCTTGCATGTCTTTAGGTGGAGCGGATCAAAGAAAGGGTTGAGGAAAAAGAGGGGATCCCTCCCCAGCAGCAGAGGTTGATCTACAGTGGCAAACAAATGTATGACCCAGCCATTTGTCATGTTTGTGTCCTTAGAATAAGATTAGTAGAGGATTTGTTTTTGGGCATAGCATAGTGTTTCAGACCCCCAGCATTCCCAATGCTTTCTGAAAACAAAGTCCATATAATGGCTATAATATGTGTATTGATTTTACAGACATAGCATTTTTCTACATAAATACTTGTAGTTGTACCCTGTGTAAGAAATGTTTGAAGCTAAATATTGCTCTTGTATCACCCTCCTGCTTGTCTCTTTTTTACTGTAGGAATGATGAGAAAACGGCATCAGACTACAAAATCCAGGGTGGCTCAGTTCTACATCTGGTTCTGGCACTACGAGGAGGGGAAGTGCTCCGGTGTCAAAAAAGTCTCCCATTGGCCTTTGTGCAATCCTGATAGATCTGCCTTATCCCTAGTAAAGATGTTTCCTTTAGACACCAATAGGAGCAGCTTGACTGCCCCCATAGTCCCTGCCAACCCACTGTTTTTTGTATCCAATTATTATTCTTTTCAAGGTATTCTTTTTCACAAATTATGTCGGATTTGAAGGCACCGGTCATAGCGCCATCTACATCAGCACTTAAATTTGCTTCCTAGTATGGGAATTGTGAGTTTACGTTATGTGACAAGACAACATATTATTTCTTACTGTACTGTTATGGTTTAATGTTTCAGTAATATTAAAAACATATGTCGCAGTCTACATTGAAGTATTCATCATCAAACAGTAAGCAACTTTTTCAACACTTTAAAAACAAGACTAAACACATTTTTATTCAGTATAGATTTATATATATACCCTGAAACACAAAAATGTGACTGAAGGAAATCTCAGCTGAAGCATCACTTACTGTGACGTATGCGCTATAACAATACAATTGACTTTACAGCAATAGGCAAAAAAGAAACCCCCAAAGATAGAATCTTAGGCATGATAACGGAAACATTTGTATGTATATTGGCTACTATTAATGCACTGATATATGATTCAAGTGTTTCATTGCTACTGTATACAAGCTTAGCAAAGGTCTAGTTTGTATTCAGTGTTAAAGGAACATACATTTGCCTCATAAAATAAATAGTACATTGGTCTCCCAAACCATGAACTAACAGCTCACAAATGTGAGGAATAGAGAGAGCATGGTGTTTGTCAGACAACCATATTTCATTAGGCTGTTCCAAGTTACTTGGTGGAGGTTCATATAATCTATGTTTCCAATGCAAGAAAACCTACCAATAAAACCAGTTACCTCTATGTTTCAGGAAACATTAACCAACAATTACTTGTCACCAAGTATACCAAAAATCAGGTTGTACTGGCAGCTTGTGCGTTCAATTACCCCATGAGTGTATTTCAGATTTGTTATACGAATAAGGCACCTTGAACAAAGAAGTTCCTCAAAGTACCTTCCAGTGATCTAATGATTGAGTAAATTGTCATAAAGCAATATATCATAGTTATTTTGTTTGACAGTGTTGTAATGGCGTGAAATTTCCCTGATAGAAAACACTATTGTCTGAATCGAATAGGTTATAGGATGTCGGTAAGGGATATGATCAAATCAAATGTATTTATGTGCACTTAAGCACTTGTAAGCACCAACATTTATTTAGTAGTCTTACCATCAATACATACGTAATTGCCTGCCAACATTAAAAGATGGGGGTAATTTAGGGGCATTTTATCAGCGCTTTGTATTTACCATTGAGTCCATCAATAATTCCATGTTATGCTTTTTCATCAGTATGATCATATATGACATGTATTACATACCTTCCAACAGAGCCCTGTCTGACGATTTGAATAAACATTAAATACTGTAGGTAATTAAAAGAAACATTTACAGTATTGACTGATATGAAGATATCTTTAGACCATTAACACTGGAAATAATTTAACTCCTCTATCAAACCGTGGAGTGTGTGTGTGTGTGTGTGTGTGTGTGTGTCAAACCGTGGAGTGTGTGTGTGTGTGTGTGTGTGTGTGTGCTGGAATGGCCTAATGAGTAAGTTGTTTTACCTGTAGTATTATATACTTTTTAAGACAATCCACACATTTGTATTGTATTCCAGGTTGTCTTTTGAGGAACATGCACATTCAATTCAACTGATTATCTATGGTGGCGAATGTACTGTAGTTTCAAGTTCAAGAAATCCAATAGAATAGGAGTCAACGTAATAGAATTCAAACAGTGACACTTGCTTTGTGTTTAACATAAACATTTTATCTCTTAGAAATATCAGAATTAAGAAGCTCTCAACATCAAAGAGAACACTATACCAATAACTATGTGAAGGATATATCAAAAATAATAAAGTCAATTAAGAAGAGAGTCTGATCCTGTACCAGACAAGGACCTGACACATAACCAGGTCACACATAAGCGTCACGGATTATCTTTTCAACTACAAGAGTTTAAAAAAATAGACCTAAAGTTGGCAGGTTGAAAACGGCCCAAAAAACGAACATATGACACTGAAATAAAACAACGTAATAAGACATACGATACAAAACCATTCCAACAATTTACTCATTATAAAAACATTTTGGAATCACAGCTATACAGCATTTCGTGTATTATTGACAACATAAAAGCCGTTGATCTCAGTGTGACGGTTTGAAAATCATGACACAGTTTTGGTGTGTTTCACGCATGACAAACACAATTTACATGGTGGCAAAAAATAACTGAAAAATACATTTGTTGTAGCTGGCGTTTCTTTTTTTCTTTGCCATAGTACTAGAGAACTAAACGAGGCTCTTACAGTGAGAGTGTGCCGGGAGTGTGTGAGGCAGAGGAAGGACACTAGAGGAGGACGAAGGAAAGGAAAGGATGTGTGTGTGTGTGTGTGTGTGTGTGTGTGTGTGTGTGTGTGTGTGTGCGTGTATCTGTGTGTGTGCATGTATCTGTGTGTGTTATCTACTTGCTTACAAAGCTCCACTGCACGTGAAATAACACCTGTTGTGAGAAAAACCTTTGTTTGTCCATTATCTTCTTTTCAAATCCATCTCGTTTCTCTTCCATTCCTCCATCTCGAATGGCACAGCAGGTATGATTGAAAACAATACTACAATCAGATTAACATGAGAATAAAAACAGACATAGTTGGTGTGCCCGTAGTTTACCGAGTTGTAGTTGGAAACTGACCAGAAAGTGTACCCTTTGTCAATCCGGCTGTTTGAGTGTATGTGTCAATGTATTTTATGCTAATTAAACGGGGTTTAGGAGTCTGCGGCCGACTTGTGCTTCTCGCCATCTTCTTTAGATAGAGGTGACCTGGCCTCCTTCATCTCCTCTCCCTCCCCTTCATCGCTGCCTTTAGTTACTGCCGGGTACACCACCACACAGAACTTCTGGCCCAGATAGGTCATCTTATCTGAAGAGACAGAGAGAGAGAGAGAGAGAGAGAGAGAGAGAGAGAGAGAGTGGGAGACAGCGCCAAAGAGAGAGTGAGTGGGAGAGAGCACGAAAGAGAGAGAGAGAGAGAGAGAGAGATAGAGAGAGAGACCATAGGAAAACAAAGAGGAAGAGGATCAGAAACTCAACAAAGTAGGTACTTTCCCACCATCTGGTCTGCTGCATATCACAACCCACACGCCCACAGGGAAAGTCTCAGCAACTCTACTATCACACCCCCTCCACCCCCCCACCATTCACAACCCACACGCCCACAGGGAAAGTCTCAGCAACTCTACTATCACACCCCCTCTACCCCCCACCATTCACAACCTGCA
>JAVQIZ010073900.1:0-16920 GCA_036023535.2 Galaxias brevipinnis
CAGCGAAACAACTGAACAAGCATGGTTCTCCAGATCAATCCAATTTGTTTCCTCATCTTGCGATACCCATTCTACTAACCCACGTAGTTGTGCCGCCCAGTAGTATAATTTGAAATTAGGTAAGCCTAAACCCCATTTTCTTTGGGCTACGCAATAATTTTAGCCGAATTCTAGGTTTTTTTCCTTGCCACACAAATGAAGAAATCATTTTATCCAACATTTTAAAGGTGGACGATGGGATCCGAATAGGGAGGGTCTGAAACAAATACCACAAACAGGGAAGGATATTCATCCTGACTGTTTCTATTCTCCCAATTAGTGACAAGGGAAGAGTTTCCCAACGGGTCAGGTCGGATTTTATGGTCACAAACAATTTACCATAGTTTTCATTGTACAACTGTGAGGATTGTGAGGTAATTGTTATGCCTAAATACTTAAATCCTTGGGTGGGCCAGTTAAACAAGGCAAATTTATCCAATTCCTTCCATATGAGGAACAGACAGAAGGGTCCTTTCCCTCCTTGGGAATTACAGATATTATTGCCTGGGACCAAGATTTTGGCGGGTCATTTTTAGCGAGGGCATAATTAAATACCCTTTGTAAAAGGGGTATGACCTCATCTTAAAAGTGTTTATAAAATTCCCAAGGATAACCATCTACACCTGGCGACTTAATATTTTTCAAATTCTTTATTGTATCCTCTATTTCCTTCCTTGTAATTGGGTCTATCATTGCTTTAGATTCGTTTTCCGTCAATTTAGGTAACTGTTTTTTTCCAAATAAAGTTTTAATCCAATCTATTTTGTTGTCTACATCTGGTGAGTCGTATAATGCCTCATAATAAACCGAAAATGCATCAGCTATATCTTTAGGATGAGATACTACTTTTCTTGAAGAAGGGTTTACTATCTTTGCCACCGTACAACTTGCTTGGGCTTTACGTGACTGAAAAGCTAGTAAACTACTGACCCTATTTCCCGACTCGTAATATCTTTGATTGGCAAAATGCAAGGCCCCCTCTGCCTTTTACGTCAATAGGCCATCAAGCGCCTGTCTGTATTGAGTGAGGGTTTCCAAAATCCTTTCATCATTTGTCCTTTTGTGCTCTTTCTCTAATTCCATTATACATGTTTGTAGTCTTTTTTGTTCCTTATCCCTCTTTCTTTATTTTAGATGAGTGCAATCAACTTCCCCCTCAACACCACTTTTGCAGCTTCCCATAGAGTAGAAACTGAAACTTCTCCATTGTCATTATATTCCATGTAATCCCTCCATTCTTGCTTTACATTCTGAATTACTTCAGGATCATTCAAGAGAGATACGTTTAACCTCCAGGGTTTAATTATTTTATCTTTCTCTAAATTTATTGACATGACACTTGGAGCATGGTCTGATATTGTTATAGGTTCTATGTGACAATCTATGACTTTATAAACATCTTTTTTAATAGAAAAAAAAAATCAATTCTGGAGCAGCTATTGTGCACCTTTGAAAAAAAAGTGTAGTCTCTCTCTTTAGGTTGTTTCTGACGCCATACGTCTACTAAACCCAACTCCCCCACCATATTTCGCAAATCTTTTGTTTTCCTTAATATTGGTCCCCTCTCGAATGGTTGTTTGTCTAATTTCTGATTCATTACACAGTTAAAGTCCCCTCCCACTATCAGGAATCCCTCTGCATGCATAGTTAAAATTGTTGAAATTTCTTTAAAAAATCTTGCATCGTCCTCATCGGAGCATATACATTTAGAATTGTCACCTTAATTTCCCCAATTGTGCCCACAACCATAATATGTCGCCCTTTCCTGTCGTCATAAGTTTTCTCAACGGTGAGTCCTAAAGCTCTGTGACACAAAATAGCTACTCCTCTTTTGCTACCTTCTTCACAGGCAGAACTAAAAACCTGACCCACCCAGTCCCGCTTGAGCTTCTTGTGTTCCTTGTCATTAAGGTGGGTCTCCTGAAGTAAAGCAATCAAGCAATTCAACCTTTTCAGCTGCGACAAAATGTTCTTCCTCTTTATGGGATGGTTGACCCCATTAATGTTATAACTAATAACATTCAAAGTATTCATAGGTGATATTTATGCCAGTAAAATGAAAATATTATGATTTATATATTTTTTTTTTGCCGAGAGCCGCTGAACCTGAAAAACTAACAAAAAAGAACAAGACTTATCTAACCATGAAAAACCTACGTAGACTTCCATTAGTCCAGTGGTTGGCCCTTGAAAACAGAACAACGAATAAGTAACAAGAAGGGCTTCCCACTCCCGGTGACTACTGGGCAGAGAGCAGTAGCTCCCTATGTTGAGTGCACTAAGTGCTGTTGCGACGGTCCTCCAGGAAATCCCAGGATTGTACTCAAGTCGCAATAAAGGCCGAGTTCTCATCAGAATAGGTAAAAATCTTTGCCCTTACGCCCACAAAGACCCCATTATACAAAGTACTATGCAATTGTTAAATCTTAGCCGAAAACAAATAAGTGTCTTTCAATTACCAGATAAATGATCTCAAACTGCCACATATTGTCCATGCAGATGTTCTCCTACTTCTGTTGTGCAGTCTAACCTTCTTCACTCACAATCAGTGAGCATTGACTCCCTGTTGTCCCCGCTGATTAAAGCTCTTATGTCTGCCGGGGTCAGTTGCTGTTTCTTCCTTCGTCCACTTTGAGTAGTCCATCCCTCTCGAACCAACTCCCTCTCCAGTATGTCCCGATCCTCCATCACTGTCTCTATGCCCAGGTCTTTAAACGTTGCGTGTGCCTCCAGTAATGAGGGGAACTGTTTTGTACCCGAGTCCAAAAAAAGTCTCAGCTGGGCTGGGTATGGTGACTGGGCTCTGATGTTTTTCTCTCTCAACTTTTTTATCACCTCTCGAACCTTTATTCTTTTCCTTTGCACCTCAGCTGAGTAGTCTTGATCAAAGTAGACCTTATGTCCCTGAAACTGAGCATCCCGTTGCTTCCACGCCTGCTGCAGAACTGTCTGCTTCACCTTAAAGTCCAGAAAACGAACTATGATTGACCGCGGGGGCGCAGCGGCATCTCTTTGCTTTGGGCCGAGGGCTCTGTGTGTTCTTTCCAGTTTTATATCGGTCCCTTCTTGCAGCTCCAATGAGTTTTTCAGAAAGTCTGTCACAAATGTCATCATGTCATCTTTCTCGGCCCCTTCTGGTATACCATAGAGCCTTATGTTATTTCGCCGGAGTCTGTTTTCCATATCATCACATTTAACAGCAAGATTAGCTTCCCTCCGTAGCAAGTAGCTCAATACTCTCTCGTGTTGTATGTATCTGTCCTCAGTAGCACTTACTCTTTCCTCGGTATCAGTCAATCTTTTATCCAGTCCCTCCGTCCGTTGTTTTAACTCATCCATGGTAGATTCAAGCCTTGTAAGAGAGGCTTTCAGGTCTCGGAAAGAGCCATTATTTTCCTGTCGGAGTTTGCGGAGCTCCGCTAGCCTCTCCACTGCTTTTCAATGGTGTAACCTCGGCTAGCGTTAGCTGCGTGGGGCCTACTTTGCCGTCTTCATTCCTTCCACCTTTCACGTCTTTTCGCGTTGTTTTCTGAGTCGAACTCATAACTGCGGTTTCCCTGTCTTGTAATATCGTGTTCATTTATCAATATTATACTTTTAATCGGCTATTTTTAATGGGTCAGTCGGAGCTGAAATTTACCTGCCCGTCTCAGCCATGACGTAGGCGGAAGTCCCAGGCAGTATTAATTTAGCTAACTTAAGGTAACTTTGTACTTGGGCTACTAATGAAAGTGTAAACCGTTTAAACTCCAACTATCCAACTTTCCTTGCTTCTTAGTAAGTGAGCAAGAGAAATTTGATAGACAAACACTAAAGAAATTGTAGAAGAGTTGTGAGGGGCACAACTGGCCATTTTATATTGGCATGGCGAAAGTTATATTTAATAAACACATTGTGGTTCACACAAAACCTGTCTTTTTCATCAGAAGTGCGTATGATTCTACTGTAAGCCTGAGGGGCTATATGGTTACTTACATCAGAATTAACAAAGATTATAGGGCCTAACCTAGCACTGCTACAGTAAAACCAATAGTAACTAGACTGCAGCAGCTTTTGATAATGCATAAGTAGCCTATAGTGCAAATAATTACATTGTATAATGAGTAGGCCTATTGCAGCATGACATGACATCTTAATGTGACGTTTAAATGTAACTTCACAAAACCATCTCTTAAGCTAAATAGTAATTTTATTCAGTTCGTCAACTTCTGTGGACGGATATTTATAGGGGTTCGTTCGCATTTTGCTACGTAAGCGTGCGCCCACAGAACTACAAGGCAAAAATATATAAAATACGCAGCGCTATCAATACAAGTTATTTGCAACCGGTCATGTTCAAATCAATCGGTGCTACCGTACCGCGAACTCATTCACCGGCTCATGTGACATTATTATAAGTGCGTTGATTGGATGTTTTATGTTATAGTGCACTTTGGGAGTCACAGAAATTTCTACTGAGAGACACAGACGAATCGCCACACGGACGGATCTCTATCGCAGAGACAAATCGCTACACACGCACAGATCTCGAAAATACAGATTTCTGCAACGGCAGAAGTGTCGCAAAAGTCACGTGTAAAAACACATCCCAATTGAGAGGCCCGCGTGAGTTGTAATTTATGCATGTCTGTATTTTCAGCTCTGGCAAGCAAAATACTTAAGACTTTTAGCCATTAATATCCACATACGTATTCACAGATTTGTCTACACATTTACAGATCTATGCACGCATTCACAGATTTGTCTACACAAATACAACTCTCAATACACTTGCAAATCTGAATACAGACGGATCTATAAAATACACTTACAAACCTGATTAGGACGCACGGATTGAGATACAGAGACACAACTCTCCATACGCATTTGCAAATAGTTTTGCTACAATAATGACCCCATAGTAAACCCACTGTAGTGCAACCGAGGAGAGAGAGAGTGTGTGTGTGTGTGTGTGAGTGTGTGTGTGTGTGTGTGAGAGTGTGTGTGGCCCTCCCTTTCCCCTCGTTCAAATCCATCCAGGGAGCGGGGTCACAGGCGGGTGATGCACTCAGGCTAGCGCTCTCTGCGTTATCAGTGTAATTGAGTGTGAGTGAGAGTGAGTCCTCTGACTGAGGCGCGCTCTCCTCTCTCACCTCAATCTACCCGAACGGGCGAGCCTGGCGACGGCAGGGAGAGAGAGCACAGCCCCCACGGAAACCACGAGGGAGGAAACACTGCTTCACAGGACGGGACGTTCCTCTCCACCATAGGGTTATCTGTGAACGCCCTCCGGGTATGGAAGCTACAGCACCGCGTTCGGGGGCCTTGGGTACGGACGCGCTAACGGTGTCTGTCCAATTCTGGTGACTGGAGTTGGTCAAACGTCCGCGTGGTTGAGCGCCTGTGCGTTCTCGTCCTAGCTCTCCGCCGAGTGTTGAGGATCTGCATCCACTGCTCGGGGTGCAGCACTGGAAGAGGCGGGACCGTGGGATGGAGCAGAACAGAATGTAACAGGCACACACACACGTACACACACACAGCCACACACAATGGGATTAAGAAGGAGCCGAGTTGGAGACCAAGGGCTCTGAGTCCAGTGTGTGATCCCACTGTGTGATCCCTCAAGTCCCAACGAGGGAGGGGGGATGGGGGGGGCTTTACCGTTCAGCCGCGCTCCCTCCGTCTTTCTCTCTCTCTCTCTCTCTCTCTCTCTCTCTCTCTCTCTCTCTCTCTCTCCCTCTCTGTCTGTCTCTCTCTCTCTCTCTCTCTCTCTCTCTCTCTGTGTGCCCTACCCAAGGCCCTGTCACACCATAACACGATTCACCCAGTCACAGAGGAGGGAAGTAGAAAGCAAGAGAGAGAAAGAGAGAGAGAGTGAGAGAGAAGAGAGAATAAAAGAGAGAGAGAGAGAAAGAGAGAGAGAAAGAGAAGAGAACAGAGGACAACTATGGGCAGAGACAGAAAGGGAGAGCGAGAGAGGGGTACCCAGAGCGCAGAGGACCGCGTGAATGAGAGACAAGGACCAGACAGGCCCCCCCTAATCCCCCTGCCCCCGCATGTGTATCAACATCACAGACCAAAGCTGCTGTCTGCCAAAGAGCACTATGTGGCTGTGGCTGTGAGTATGTGTGTGTGTGTGTGTGTGTGTGTGCGTGTGCAGGCAGAATCATTTCCACCATCCTTCTCCGGAAAAGCAGGCACATGCGCGATAAGCAGCAACATACTGTGAAATCATAATGGGAAAATAATTAGCACGCACAATTACCCAGCGTAATGGGAGACGCTAAGCGCTAAGCTAAGCCTCTGAGATGGTGGGAAAGGGAGAGGGGTATGACTTTACAAAGGGGAGACTGAGCGTGCACATCGACGGTGACACGCTACAACCATTTAAGACACAGGAAGTGCTGGCTTTGTTTACTTTCTGTCCTGACGGCACATTATTCACTTAGCACACGGGTGATAGGTTGAAAGCAGGTTGGGGTGAAGCTGCGGCCACATTTTAGGAGAACAAGTTAGGAATGCGATGCCAACAACATAAAAGCCAAATTGCCCTCACGGCGGAACGAAGCTAAAATGTAAAGTCACCCTGAATCGCCTCAAGACATTGTTTGGAAAAGCAATATGAAGATGTGGCCAAAACACAAAAATTCATTCTTCCTTCAGTGCAAGCCACGTCAACCATTTGCAAAGAAACATGGCCACCTAGTTGTCTCATTATAAAATGGACGAATACAATCATGTGTGTTTTTTTTCTTCTCCTTTATGAATTTGCTGATGACAGCCTGTTAATGAAGTGCCAAAAGTCTATTCATTAGCATCACTTGAAAAATGGCGGGGGGGCGGGGGGGGACGACGACGACATCGCTTGAACCGACCAGTCAAGCAGGGCTGCTTCCCTTTGTATTGATTTACTTCCAGCGCAAATTACTGCTACAACAATCTCTTCAAGTCCAGAGATTAATTTAGAGTGCGCCCACCTTCTCCTCCCCGTCCCCCTCCCTCTCCCCCGTCCGCTTGGCGCCACAGCCATCACAGGGACACTCTAATGGGGAGGTCGGCGTCGAGAGAGACCCATCCAGATGACGGCCATCACAGAGTTACAGCCACTAGAGTGAGGGGCCGGCCCAGGGTACCTGATGGTGAACAGACAACTTTGACAGGACAGAACAGCTCCGGTTTCAAACGCAGGTCAGACTGATTGAGTTTGACAAACAAACATCCAAGTCCAAGGCGACACGTCCAAGAAAAAAAGAAGAAAAAAAAATCACCGGTCAGCCTTTTCGGGATCCGATCCTAGGCGTTGCAGACCCCTCCATACGTCTTGGAAAGGAAATGTTCCACGCAGAGAGGAAATGGCCTTGAATGGGGCCGGCGTCCGCGCGTTGGTTTGGGCGTACCCCCCATCGCTGTCGCCGGCCAGATACGGCCAAAGAGTCCCGTAATCCAATGAGCTGGATGTGATTGACCTGTAAAATGAACCGGCAAGTCTATGTATCAGCTGCAAGTAGCCATCGCTCAGCGTGTAATCACATCAGGGGAGAAGCACTGGAGGTAGAGGAGCAGATGGGACGATGAGCGGAGCGAGAGAGAGGAAGAGGAGGAGGAGGAAGATGAAGGAGGGGCGGGCTGAGAGGGATTTCTGAGTGGCTGTCCGGGTTCATACACCGGTCTGCAGTGCATTAGGAGGACCAACAAGGAAAAGGCTGAAAGGTTGACCAAAACAAACAGTGTGGAAGAACAGTAGCGTTGTTGTTTGAGCAGAAATTAAAATGACGCTGGCCCATTTGTGTGTGCTGGTGGGTGTGTATGTGGGTGGATGCGCCTTAATGTGTCGGAGGCAGAGAGAGAAAGAAGCAGAGGAAATCATTTCCTCCTCACTGTTTTCCATCATTGCTTTTCTTGGTCCTGCCCTCGCTCCAACCATACCTCTGTCCGAGTGGGGATGGATGTTTCCCGCTGTGAACAAGAATGCCGGGATGAAAGCCACTTCAACCTCCTGTTGTAGCTTTGGAAACCACACACACAACGGACCCACCATGTTGAACCAGCTTCAACGCCCTTACACAGAGCCATGGGAGACCCATGGAGTACTCACACAACCGTTCAGGAGCATCAAAGCTTACTCAAAGCCACACATTGTTATCTGTTGAATATGTTCTATATCAGTGACAGGTATAGACGGTGCTTAGCACTTGTCTTGTTTGACTCGCCAGCTCCTGGCTCCTCTGCTAGTTCTAGTCACTCTCCGAATGACTCACCACAGTACCCGTAAAGACATGCTTAGTGTGTGTGTGTGTGTGTGTGTGTGTGTGTTTGTCACTGACAGGCAGACATTAGGAAAGGCACATCGAGTGTACCTGCTGAAATCAGCATTGACTAATGATCCCCAGAGTTAGTCATTGCCCAAACACACACACAAACACACACACACACACACACACACACACACACACACACACACAGAGACAGACACATACGCATGCACACACACAAGCATGCCAAGAGTACCACCGCTTGTTAAATGAAGTGACAAGGGAGAGTCTCATAAGCTGCAGAAGGTGGCCTGTTAGTTAGTTACTTAGTTAGTTAGTTAGTTAGTTACTTAGTTAGTTAGTGGACAAATTAGTAAGACAGCTTAGTTAGTTGGTTAGTTGGTTAGTTGATTAGTTGGTTAGTTGGTTAGTTGGTTAGTTGGTTAGTTAGTTGGTTGGTTAGTTGGTTAGTTGGCTTAGTCAGTGAGTTAATTACATGACTGCAAAGATGGCTTCCACAAAGAGTCCCAAACCAGCCCTCCCGTATATACTCCCGGTCCATCCAACCATGAAACACTGTCACAACAACTGAATACTCGCCATTTACAGCCCCACATCGCTCTGAACACTTTCCCAGTCCCAAGTGGTCTCCCGCAGAGCTGGACTCAGGAGGGTGGTTGTTTCTATGCTGAACCTTTACCTGGGAAATGTCTGTATTTTTTTCTGTCTGCCTATGCCCATGACGCGTGCTGTGAGCGCTCTACGCGAGAATGGGGTTGCAGGGCTGGGCTAAGAACATGTCCTTCGTAAGCAGCAAATCCAGTTTTGGGAGAAGTGGCCCTAGCAGGGACTTCGCTAAAAGCTCTGAGTGTATCTCGAGTCAAGCACCCCTGGATCATTACGCCGTCCTACTTAGACTGAGTAGTCACCGCGACGGTTCTGCCGCATCCAATGGGAAGGCAGAGATGGAGGACCTCCAACACTTCAAAGAGCGTCTACCTTCCCGTCCCGGACTGGGTCCACACTCTTGGGCCCACACGGAGTGACACAGGCGAGACGGGCTCACATGCACACGGTCTAATTACACGGGGGCTGTTAGCGCCTTAGCGGCTAGGCTAGGCTAGGCTAGGCTAGGCTAGCAGCGCCCCTTGGTCCCTCGTCGTCCCGCTCCTCTTCCGCAGCGCCGCGTGGATGGCTGCGTCGCTAATGTCTAGCGGGGCTGTGACGACGAGATGTGAAATTGAAAACCCAGTCATCTGGTTAAATATCCCAGTCATTGTCACTGTCTAATGAAAACAATCTTTCACTGTTAAATTTGGAGAGGGAAAATTGCGTTTAAAAATACATGAACCACGGGAGCCTGACAAATGGGAGAGCGGAGGGAACGGTGTTGATGGGAAGGGAAGGAGGGGAGAAAAAAGGGAGACCGAGGAAGAGGGAGGGAGGAAGGGTGAATGTTGTTACACTGCTGCGACAAGGCTGCTGAGTGGAGGGAATGTCCTAGCCTAGAATACATTCTCTGCTCATTGAAAAGCAATTTACCAAAACACTTGTGTAGCTTCTGTGGTAGTATTGCATTTGATTAAAATAGATGCAGATACATGCAACATATATTACACCTATATTAGATAGAAGTAGAAAAAGAAAGAAAAAACAAAATATCCAAAGTTTTGGAAAGTACATATGCAGCTCGGTAGATGCAGATAGAAAAACACGAGGTCTATGAGGGGGTGGGCCGAGCGAGAGAGACAACAGAACAAACTTGTACAAATTGTTACTGCGGGAGCAAACCAAATATTGCATTGTCTTAATCCACCAAAACATGAGCCCGAGACACTGTGGAGTCACTCGAGGGTGGCGACAGGTAGCTCCCCCAAAAGGCCCCCCGTGCTCTGACTGCCAGACGCCATGGGCTCTCAACGACGAGAGGCCCAGACATATGGCAGAGGATTCAGGTAACTGGATTACTGGGAGGCACGCCATCAGTCACTTGTAAGCTGTTAAAGTGCATGAATCAAGTAGATAAACGTCCTTCCAACACCTCTCTCTCTCTCTCTCTCGCTCTCTCTCACTCTCTCGCGCTCTCTCTCTATCTCTATCTGACACACTCATACACATGCACACTCGCCCAAGCGCATGCACCCACTTCCAAAGTAGGATTTGGCTGTTAATCTTCGACTAAGAAACACACACACATGCACGCACACACAGAAAATGTTTCCCAAAAAAGCACAAGTGCACATACACATAACTACCCACACGCACACACACACACACACACACACTCAGAGGAGCCCACACATCCATGGCGTTCTCCCTCCACGGAGCCCTGTGCATCAACAAACCAGCCGCCGTGGGTTGTTTCCAGACGGAGATCGCTGCTAGCCGGCCAGCTTGGCAGAGTGGAGCAGCGATCATGGCCCTGAGCGATCTGCAGGGTTCAGCCGGCTCCCTGAACGGTAGGAAATGTTGAAGGAAAGGGAAGTCGGGAGAGAGGCTGTCGCCAGGGACACCCAGCTTATAGCGGCTGTGTGCGTGTGTGTGTTTGTGTGTGTGTGTGTGAATCTGGAGACTCGAGTAACATCTGTCCTGCCTGAGGGCCAGACAGACCCTACGCCAGGGGTTTGCACCCACGCAGCGTACACACACACACACACACACACACACACACACACACACACACACACAGAGTTCACCAAGAAAGAAGTAGGAGGGAGAAGTACTTCCGAAGCTGTCCCATAATGCACTACTCAACACAAATCCTATAGAACCTCCCACACTGACACCTGTCACACCCCCTCTCCCTCCCTCTCTCCCTTGCTCTCTCTCCCCCTCCCTCCCTCTCTCTACCTCCCTCCCTCCCTCTATGTCTCCCTCTCTGTCTCCCTCTCTTTCTCCCTCTCAGTCTCCCTCTTAGTCTCCCTCGCTCTCCCTCTCTCTTGGTCTCTCCCTCTTTCTTGTTTCTCCTCTCTCTTCTCGGTTGGTTGTCAGTTCTCTCCATCTTACTTCAGACAAACCCAGAGGCAGGGTCTCCAAAAGGCTGCAGTCTTTAACCTTCAGGTTCTGTGTAACCAGTGGTGAGGTGGTGGGATATGGCTATAACCAGGTTCAGGTTCTGTATAACCAGTGGTGAGGTGGTGGGATATGGCTATAACCAGGTTCAGGTTCTGTATGACCAGTGGTGAGGTGGTGGGATATGGAAATGTGAGTAAGATCTGATTGAGTGTTAGTAAACATATAGTGGCCGTTGCAACAGTCCCGGGGGCGCAGTGAAAAAGATCCTGCTGCTTTGAAAACTCCATCATCCTCTTTCCTTAGGGTTAACACACACACACACACACACACACACAAACATCTATATAGAAACATAAACGCCCACACACAAACAAACATACACACCCACACACATACAAACATACAGACACACACAAACACATACAAACACACAGACGCACACACACATACAAACATACAGACGCACACACACATACAAACACACAGACGCACATACACATACAAACACACAGACGCACACGCACACACCTCGAAGCGACCATCACCACATAATGTCCCTCCAGGGGCCAGTTATGGATTTGCAAGGCCAGCACTTATAGATCTATGCTCTCTCTCTCTCTCTCTCTCTCTCTCTCTCTCACACACACACACACACACACACACACACACACACACACACACACACACACACACACACACACAGTCTAATGTGTATGGTAGTTAACTTCCCTTTCCCCCACCCTCTCTTTCTTTCTCCCTCTATATATATATCTCACTCTCTAACTCTCTCTATCACCCTGTCACACACTCACACGCCGCACACATTGTTCGTGTGTCCAGTCTGTGTGAGTAGTCAGAAAGTCACAAGCCTGCTATCCATGGCTGCTTCTGAGAACGACCAGATGGGAAAACAGCAGAGACGCTGACGTGTGTGTGCGAGCTTACGCACAGAGTGTGTGTGTGTGTGTGTGTGTGAGGGGGAGGGTTGGTATTTGTGCATTACCGATATGCGAGTCATCTGATGACCCCCTCCCTGTTGATTAAAGCTCAATCCATCCCATCATTGGTTTAAACAAACAGATGGAGGGGGCGTGAATGAGCGAGTGAGCGAGTGAGTGAGTGAGTCAGTGAGCGAGTGAGTGAGAGTGAGCGAGTGAACGTCTGACTGACTAACTGACTGAGCGGAACGAGGGATGAGTGTGAGTGAGACGCGGGGAGAGGAAGGAAGGATGGAGAAAGACGGAGGGAGGAGGAAAGAGAGAGGGGGAGTACGAGGTACACACACCTAATTGAAGGTCGACATAATAAAGATGAACGTAGATTTGAACACTGCTGTGAACCTGTGGTGTACTTGTGTTGGAGGCAAAACAAAATGATTAATAATTATACCGATTAATATCGATGATTAAGTGTTGCCATTAATGATTATTCCACTAATTACAATCAGCGGGATGCAATATGCTGGAGGATTAATTTCTACATGCAAATCAAGTGGCTAACATGTCTCCGTCTCCCTCTCTCTCTCTCTCCCTCACGCTCTCTCTCTCTCTCCCTCCCTCACGCTCTCTCTCTCTCTCCCTCCCTTTTTCTCTCTCTCTCTCTCGCCCCCTCTCTCCCTCTCCCTCGCATTACCCCTCGCTTGCTCTCACTGTCTCTCCCTCTCCCTCTCCCTCTTGCTCTCTCTCTCTCTCTCTCTCTCTCTCTCTCTCTCTCTCCGTCTGTCACACACACACGTCGGCTGGGTTTAAGTCGTCCACATGTTGGAACAGAAAGCCCAAGGGTTCGCTCCATCAATCTCTGCCATATTTTCCAGCAGGCCACACAGCGCACCACGTTCCTGGAGCAGCACTGCCTAGTGGAGGACGAGGGAACACTGGAGTGGCCTGGCAATGAGTCCTGGGACCGAGACAACGCCGGCTCCCACCACACAGCGAGGGACAGCCCTGTGAAGGGTGCACTCTGTTCATCAAACGCACCGCACCGTGCACGCCTTTACACCAAGCCACAGAGTGAGCGACGCAAAAACGCAGATTTGTGGAGCAGAAGTGAGAGAAGGGGGGAGAGCGAGAGACAGAGAGAAGCGAGAGAGACAGAAAGAGAGAGAGAGCAATAGAGCGCGCGCGAGAGAGAGAGAGAGAGGGAGAAAGAGAGAGAAAGAGAGAGAGAAAGAGAGAGAGGTGACCTTGAGATGGCGTCAGGGAGTGAGAGGAGGTCAGGGCCAGTCACACCCACCGGCCGCGCCCCGTTTCCAGGGGACAGGATAGGGATAGCCTGTTCTCCACACATCAGAGGCTGAACACTGCTGAAATGGAGAGAGCCACAATGCTCGGGAGTCCTTTTATCCCCGTGACGCATGGCAATACCGTGGGATGTGTCTGCCGTTACCGCGGAGACACGGGGTCGCGACGTCTCGAGACTCTCTCCAGTATTATTCTCAGGATGCAACATGCTCTGTTTCTATGAGCTCAGGTTGTACATTAAGCATCTTCACACACACACACACACACACACACAGAAAAACACAGAAAAACACACATGCAAGCATCCACACAACCACATGTTATATAGGCTTACTCGGATACAGCTAAGCTGCCAAGCCTGGGGCTTGTGGTCACAGATATAAATCTACTGGGGTGCGGTTACAACTCCAACTAACCTCAGTTAACAGCCAGGGATAAACAGAGTAAAGCCAGCCAGTGTGTGTGTGTGTGTGTGTGTGTGTGTGTGTGTTAGCCTGCCCTCGGGTCTTCAGGTCTCTGATATATTGCCATGAGGTTGACTCCAAGCTCCACCTGGTAATCTTAATCCTTAATAATCAAAACCCCCCAAACAGACATACGAACATACTCCCTATACTTCACGCAAACACGCACGCACACACAATGAAACAGACACACACACACACACAGTGTACTGCTTGTGGGCTTAGCAACAGTTATATTTCTCGGAGTGCTGCTGTTAAAGTCAGGGCTAGGATTCTCCAGACCATGCTGGCCTCTCTGCGTCTCTCCAGGCGCCTGTAAATAGCAATAACATTTAAATGCATGGAGTGAGAAGAAGAAAAGAAGAGAAGAATCTGAAGAAGAAGACGAGAGGCATGGAGTGATGTGTGACATTACGTAAATGTCCGATATTCCTCATCCTACGCTTACCATCTGCTGGTGTAGCAAACACTAGACAACTTCATCAAAACACACACACACATAAAACTCACACGCTATTTCTTAGTGAGCCGCTTCGATTCTGACCTAAAAAAATATGGTGGAATTCAGAGAAACAGCTCCCACAGCCAGCCTATCAGACGGCAGGGTTCAGAGGGTGGCAGACGCCTCCCGTTGAGGCCCAAATGAGTCCCCTCACCCCTCTGGTACCGTGAGGTCTGGAACCAAAAGGTCTGATACCCTGAGGTCTGGAACCATGAGGTCTGGTGCCCTGAGGTCTGGAACCATGAGGTCTGGTGCCCTGAGGTCTGGTTCCAGGAGGTCTGGTTACAGGAGGTCTGGAACTACGAGGTCTGACACCACGAGGTCTGGCACCATGAGGTCTGGCACCATGAGGTCTGGCCCTGGCTGTGCAGAGACACCCATAGAGGAAAACATGGCACAGTAGATATGATTTAAGTCAGAGCAGAGCCAATCAAATTCCAATTTGTCCTTCCTACCTTACTATTTTCTATCTCGGCACGCTTCCTTTAATCTCGCTCCCTTAATCCACCCTTCTCCACACACACACACACACACACACACACACACACACACACACACACACACTGTCTCTCTTAAACACATTTACAATCCCTCTCAAGGGCACAAACACACACACACTCAAACACCAGTGGTTGGGTACGAATGCAGTGTGTGCCCACCTCCCTACACATGTCGAGCAGAGGGATGAGGGAGGGCAGCCCCGGGAGCTACATGGCTGCAGCAAGCTTTGATCCTCCAGCACGCAGCGCATCCAAGGTGCTAAACATGTCCATCTGTTCTGCCCCAGCGGAGAGAGAGAGAGAGGGAGAGAGAGAGAGAGAGAGAGAGAGAGAGAGCGAGAGAGAGAAAGGTAGGGTGTTGTAGAGAGCGAGGGGTAGAGAGGGAGATATGACAGGACAAATGCTGCCGGCTCTTGGCCAAAGAGGGGTTTTTTTTAACCACACAAACGGAATCAAACACACACACACGTTGTGTCCACGCACGCACACACGCAGGCAGCGAACTGTGTTAACTAGGCGTGAGGTCCAACCACACACACACACACACACACACACACACACACAGAAACATTCACATGCACACACACACACAGTGTGTGGTGGCCGGCAGTGTGGCGTGGCGCAGCGAGCAGTAATCCCTGGCTCTGTGACAGAGATGAATGTTTCTGAGCCCGTCTCTCCATCTGCCCCCCCCACTGCCCCCCCCCCCGCCCAGCTGAGCAGCGTTTACCTTTTCCCCCCGTCAGCCTATCACAGCACCTTGGACCTCCCCTGCTTAGCCTATCAGCATCAGCCTTCACAAGCCTACAGCCAGAAACAGCATCACAAAATGGATGCCGAGGTCGAAAGACAGAGCTCTATGGAGGGAAGTGAGAACGACTTGTTAGCTGTGAGGGAAGGACGAAAAGCAGGAAGTAAAAGAGGGAGCTTTTCCCGAGGGAGGAGGAGGTCGGGGGGAAAGGTTCCTTCAGACGGGTTGTGTGTCTGAGTGTGTGTAAGCGTGCAGACGGGTAGCGACTATGTGACATCTGAGGACAGGAAGTGGCAGGGGAAAGCCAGGCGTGGCCAGATGGTCATCTGCTGTCCTCTGCTCTGCCAGACTGACCTGATTTCCCCGCCGCGCTGGCGCCGAGTCGCCGGCTCCCAGACAGGAACCCGTCTAACGGGCCGTCACCGCTAAACGGGGCTGCCACCTAAACGGCAAAGCTAACAACGCGGAGACGCCTTACGATAAGGTAATCCACGCTCACAGGGAGTGTCTTTTGGGCAGCCCTGCAGCAGACTCGGCCAGGAACAGCAGGGAGGAGGTTTGGTTGTTCCAGGCCCTGCTGAACAAACCAGGCCAGAGGCCCACACGTGGAGCCGCGCGGCCGTATTTCTCCCCACTTCCTCCTCGGGCAGCCCAGCCTCCTCCTCCTCACCCGGGGCTTGTTCAGCGGGCGTCGGCTGGTTAGGGAGAGCCCACAGAGGGCAACGAGACCACGGGTTGTAGAGAAACAAATGAAGGCTCAAATTAAACAGCCCCCCCCCCTCCCCCCCTCAGACAGGCAGGGAGTTGGACGAGGGTCACAATCTATCCACGAGGGGCTGGCAGCTCGGCAGCTCAGCAGCTAGAGGCCGCTGCAGAGAGGAGCTGGGGAGGAGGGGCGGGGGGGTGTAAACTAATGGAACCAGGCAATCAAGGGTATTTGTTTCAGGGAGAAGGAAATTAATAAGCATGAAATATAATAATCCTTAACAGAAAGCCCACATAGTCAATGATTGCTGGGAGAAAAACAGGAGAGCCCAGCAAACCTAATTATTTCGGCTGAGAGAAGCCAAAAAAAAAAGAGAGAGAGAGAGAGAGAGAGAGAGAGAGAGAGAGAGAGAGAGAGAGAGAGAGAGAGACAGAGAGAGAGGGAGGGAGAGCGAGCGTAGGAGAGACTGAGA
>JAVQIZ010073937.1:0-39050 GCA_036023535.2 Galaxias brevipinnis
AACTAGTAAAAAAAAAAACAATTCCGGCCCATTTAAGGATTTATGAGTGGAATAGGCTAAGCACATTTGCTAGTGTATTATTTTGTGTTTTACCTAATCCGGAACCAAATAATTACATGTAGATACAATATATTTCTTAAATATAAAAATTATTATTGTATTTATTGAAAAAAGGGCAAGGGTGTTTTTGGAACCAACTTTGTCTGAAGACCCTGCAAAATCAACATTAAGTAAAAAAATGTGTTTGTTGCACATAAATAAACTTGCATTTATTTTCTTGCTTAAGGGTTCTACAGCGAAATAGAATCAGCCATATACACGAGCAGGCATTCTCACTCCTGCAAAAACTTGGAGAATTGTAAGTGTGCTTTGCTTTTTAAAATATATATATATATATATATATATATATATATATATATATATATATATATTATCTTTGAATGACCCATCTAATGTTTTCTGGCGACTGTGGTGAATAGAACAACTGGCAACCAGGAAAGGTCTTTGTGACAGATTGGAAAGACAGCTGATCGGATGGAATAGACCCCAATGGGGTAGGCATGGGCTAGCAACTCATGCCTGCAGCACTATTCACTGTAATCAGTGGACTGAGTGCACCCACAAAAAGCAACTAACAAAACTAAAGTGAAAATACCCCTAGAGTCCTTGAGAGCATGGGCGAAAGATGACTCACATATTGATAACATGGTTTTGACCCTAAGCAATGCAACGACTATGAGCACTTCAGAAACCAATGCAATCATAGGTAAATGTCACCAGATAAGCCATTGTGGCTTGAAAAAGTTAACAACTGTCATAGGCTTGAGAATACACCAAAGTAAGAAAGGGTGCTTAAGTAGAAAGAGGCGGGAGCATTGCATTGACCTGTACTTCTTAAGAAGTCAAGCAAGTAAGTTAAAACACAAACCAAAGTCCACAGGACACCAGCAACTCCCACACTGAGGAGGCACCAACAAGCACAGAAAGACAAGAGGATAACAAAGCAGTGGAAAATATTTTCTGAATTAGAAAAGGTAGGCATTACAGGACAGTTTAAAGAAGTGGTTGTCGACATTGAGGAGAGCAGAGAACTAACGGAGAAACCGAAAGAAGAAAGAATGAGCGAGGAATCAATTCTACAAAGACCCCTTCAACTTTACGAAGTCACACAGACGAGAAAATGCACGGGCCATTCACAGTTCCCGCAGATATTCCACCAATTGGACCCAGTGGAGCAAATGGACACCAGCCCTGCAAAATGGAAAGAGGTAGAAATGTCAGTTAGATGTGCAAGAGCGGCAGCAGCACCACGACCTAATGGAGTACCTTAAAGACTGTATAAAAATGCACATGATGTTCTACATTTCCTTTGGAAACTACTGAAGCTAGCATGGGAAAATCGAATTATTCCCAGATTGTTGCGTTGAGCCAGTGGAGTGCTTATTCCCAAAGAGAAAGATTCTGGTGACATTTGCGAGTTCAGACCAATTTGCTTGCTCAATGTTGAGGGGGAAATATTTTTTTGAGTAGTAGCACAGAGGCTGAGCAAATTCCTTACGAAGAATAAATTAGTAGATACCAGTACGGAAAAGAGGCATAGCCGGGTGTCAGGAGCCCACCAGCATGATTTGGCACCAAATTCAATTGGCAAACGTGAGAAAAAAACCTATGACGTACTACCAGCACAAATCTTAACCAGTGGGTAGGTGAGGATCCAACATGCCCCCTCTGTGGAGGGACAGCTGATCTCAAACACATAATGTCTGGGTGCAAGACTAGCCTTACTCAAGGAAGATATACTTGGCACCACAATCATGTACTAAAGTGCTTGGCCGCAGCAATAGAGCATAGGCACTCAGTAGTTAATGCCCTGCCCATTGGAGCAGAGGGTGACACACACCACATTCGTTTGTCAGGGAGGGAGTTCCGAGAAGGAAGTTAAACAGGCCAAAACAAACCTCAGGGCAGCTGAGACGAGCACGAGATTGAAAATGCTAGCAGATATCGGCCAATAACTGAGAGTCCCATTGGAGATTGCAACAGCCAATTTAATACCGGACTTATTACTCTGATCCAATACACAGCAAACTGTGTACTTTGTAGAGCTAACAGTCCCATGGGAAGAAGCGATAGACAAGGCATAAGGAAGAAAGAAACCCCGCTATAGCGAATTAGCGACTGAGGCAGAACAGCGAGGCTGGAGAACAAAAGTGTGTCCTGTGGAAGTTGGAGGCTGAATATTTATGGCAATATCTAAGGAAATAGGGATCTCCAGCAAAGAATTGCGTCAGACCATGAAAGCTGTGTCAGATATAGCAGAAAGAAGTAGCCAATGGCTGTGACTAAAAAGGAAGGATCCATTATAGGCGCATAAGTAAAGAACATCATGTCGAAAAGCCAAGGAACTTGATTACATCTCAGGACTAAGGTATAAAGATAAGTTTAAAGGTGCTTATGACTGTCCTCTCCTAGAGGATTATAGAAGTCATTAAGTTAGGTTTACACAGTAAAATGTATCAACAACTGGAGTCCACATTATGGGGCCCAGGTTTTCATATGGAATTTAGGGTTACATTGTAAGAGTAGTATCCCAACTGTCTAAGCATTCCATGGTTCAAGCCAACAGGTGGAAGTAGAGATAGTGTATTTATATAAGTCATGAAGACAGGGTTTACATATTGAGATTCATCTTTTGACTGTCTGAGCGTTCCATGTCTCAAGCCAGCAGGTGCCAGAAGGTGTGTCTAGGGTACTTCTTATTTTTGAATATCAGGCCATGCCAACTGCTGGCTTTGAGACGTCATTGCTCATCGTTAAGCCTTCTGGAGGTGTTGTAGGCTCATTGGAGATGGATGGTGCCCACTTGAAAACCCCAATGACATATCTCTCAACCCAAATCCATTCTAAAATGTGTTTTTGTGCTCATCTTGGAATATGGCATAATGGATACTATAACATTGTATCCTGTGTATTTTGAAATGTTTAAGTACAGATAACACTCCTCTATTACGGTATAGTATTTGCTTCTCATGAATTTACTTTGGTGCCTCAGGTGTGTCCAACATTTGCAATATACGGGTGCCATGTGTTCCAATTTCAAACTATTCTAGAAGCCAGGTTTTTGTTAAAGCTCCAAAACATCAATCCTAATGTTACTAATATACTGACACAAATTTGACTAAATGATTTGTGAATGTCATGAAAGTTTGTATGATGTATTGATTGTGTTGGTTTGTTGGGCCCTGTTACTAAAGCGGCTTTGTCTCTTTGCACAGAGATCTTTCCAGCAACAGACTAGTAGCAATCCCTCCAAATCTCTTTGTTCATCTTGAGGATTTACTGCAGCTGTGAGTCACATTCAAAAATAACAAATGTCCGATGCATATTTCATCTTTGTGTGGTTACCAAAATTAAACTGTACAATATTGCATTTCATATATATATATATATATATATTATGCTTGTTCATTAAGTGAAATTATGAATGATGTGAAAACAGTAGTTTGTGGGATATTTTCCAAAAATCATTGGGGCACTAAAACCTTGCCCCTTGCATTTAGTGGCAAAATTAAAAAATGTCTGTGGGACATTCCAGTTTTCTTTGCAAACAGATCAGCAGTTGTTTCACCTCTTTTATAGGAACATATCATATAACCCTATCACGGATCTACAAGTTGACCACTTTGACGACTTGCATAAATTAAAATCATTGTAAGTACCTTTTATTTAACTGTCCATGTACTGGTCTCGCTGGGTGTAGCTGTTAAGTCAGTTAAACACTTCAATCAAAATTCCTCAGGAAACAAGATGTAATTTTAGATAGATTTATGTGGAAAATATAGTCATATTACGTTTGGACGTAGAAGGGTGAAACTGAAAACATATACAAAGTAAAGTCTCAGTCACACAGTCACAAAGATAACAAAGTAAACATGATACATTTTCATAAAAGATTTAAGGACTCACTGAAGTAATACAGATTAACATCGTTTATCAAAAGATAGCTGCTGGCTAGCATCAATTTGCTAATAACTAATAATAAACATTGTAACAATATTGCTAAATAATGTTACTGGAATAATTGTACAATGCCTCTAAACTTGCATACTTACAGACATAGAGTTAACTTGGATGGAAAGGGATGGGGAAAGCAGTGCTAATGGTTCTAACATGCAGAAAATCAATACAGATAACTTCTTGGTTACCTCACTTCATTAACACAATTATCTATTCTATTTTTATTCTATTGTATTCAATTCTATTCACTTCAAAATAAAGGCGGTAAACATTAACTGCCACTGAAGGACCAGTATATTACAAATGTCGATCGATGCAGTAGATGACTTGATAGATTATTGGGCTTCCATACATTACAGAGGACTTTTATTGTTTGTTTCCAATGTCCAGCCTATATAACACGTATCTGAATATGATCTGTCAGACTTGCAGTTCTTTTACACATGGATACAAGCAGTGCAAAAAATTCCAACCATTACTATTACTATATTTTATATTCTGCCACACATTATGCAGGTAACAACAGACTCGCATAGAAATATAGTGATAGCCCTCATATCATGTTTGAGATGATCAAAAGAGCATGACAGTTACAGCACGTAGATGATCTGATGGTCTCTCCTTATCCTTTTAAGAGGTATTTTTTTCGTCCAAACTGGTTAGAATCCAACAGCATGTACCTTTCATGTAGTAAAAAAAACATACAATTTGAGTCATCTTTTGTCCTTTTATCTGGAACGGGTCACTAAGAGGGCATAGCTGTGATTTTGGTGTGATGCGGTACGTGGATTTCTGGATTCCTTTCAGTGATGAGAGCCTGCCTAATCCCCCACACAACAGGAACTCTTTGGCTTGTTTATATTGAGAGTTCTAGTTGACATGTCACAGCTAAATGCTCTTTGTGAAGGACACTATTTGATGAAGAGAGCAAAGTTGGGGTAAACTTCTTTAAATACATAAATACAAAAAGATTGCTTGAGTGTGTGTGCGCTTGATTTAGATTTTGTACGTTTCTTATGAGATCTTGAGATACAACCCGTGTGTGTGTGTCTTTCTCAGGAGCATAGAAGGGATGGAGATTGGCAACATACAGCGAAGGATGTTCGAACCACTGAAACAGTTGACTCATATGTGAGTACAATGATTCATCATTTAATGTTGATATATTTCTTTTTGCTTTCAGATTTGATAAAGTTAAAACTAGTCACAAAAGCAAGAAAAAATTTATTTGCATATTCCCTCTTTTGGGACTACAGTAAACTTCACATTTTGTCACTTCTCAGAATATTTAAGTGCCTGCATATGAAAAAAACATTCAAATCGGCCCAAAACATTTTTTTCTTGTCGTTTTCTTCTATCTCTTGTACCATCCATCAGCTAAAACGTAACCCTTCCCTTCCGTGTTGTTTGCTGTCTACAAACGTAACCCTTCCCTTCCGTGTTGTTTGCTGTCTACACAGTTACAGTCACAAACGTTTTCTGAGCCCTATGAAATAGTATTCCTTGCTGTGTGCTCTATCAGACTAATTAAAACAGGCCACAAGATCATGGGAACATCCTTATCTGAACTCTCAGAGGTAAACTGTGACATTATATGTAGCCATGGCGAAGTCTGATTTTCAAATACAACTTACACATTTGGAATGTAATGTAACTGATAGGCCGTGAAGGTAAAATAAGGTAAGATCCAATATTGCCTTCTCTGGTCTCAGAAATAAAACTATAGCAAGGTCACAAGTAGTTTTCCTTTTAAAAGTAGTTATGTATCACATGAGCTTCAGTGCCTTCAAGAACCTTTTTGTATTTTACTATCCCACTACATTATCTCAGCGTCAACAAAAACACAAGTCCAAAAGCACTCCTATATTTTATTGGCATGCACAGCGAAAAGATCAGAAGCGACATGCACTGTTCGTAAGCTTTCAGTCGCTCTTTAGCCGTGTATTCTTCATGATAAAAAAACATTTGTAACATTTTCTGTGTCCTTTGTGTGTGTTTTGCTTACATTACATTATTACAGCTACTTTAAGAAGTTCCAGTACTGCGGCTATGCACCTCATGTGCGAAGCTGCAAGCCCAACACTGATGGCATCTCGTCCTTTGAAGACCTATTGGCCAACATTGTGCTGAGGGTCTTTGTATGGGTGGTATCGGCCACAACCTGTTTCGGCAACATCTTTGTCATCTGCATGCGGTCTTATGTCCGCTCTGAGAACAAGCTTCATGCCATGTGCATCATCTCCCTGTGCTGTAAGTGAATCATAGTTAACAATGCATGTGACATAAATAAACATAAACTGTTTCATTGATATCATTGTAATCATATTATTATTATACTTTTAACAGTTGGTAGTAGTGATAGTTGTTTTGGTAGTAGAACTAGTAACCCTCAGTCTGTAGACCATAGTAATAGTTAATCATTTCTTGTCATTAAATTGACCAGAATAATTTACAATATTTATTTGTGCTGTTTTAATGAATATGCTAAATATCACCATTTTGAGTTCAACAAGTTTCTTGGATGTCATTGATATGCCAGGCCTAAAGCAACACTGTCGGATTGTTGTCCAAAATGGAAAAGAAATGCAATATTTCAGCAAATTGTTCTGTCTTTGCTGTATGTGCCCTGTGCTGTCTCTTTGAGCTGCATTGGTTATGCATAGCTATAAAAATTCTGTTCATGTATGATTTTTACCTTCCTGCGCATGAAAGACAAATCGAATGGTTATTCATGTATATTATGCCCCCTGCTGTAAGAAATGTTCCTCTGATCAAGTGAACTGGCTTTCAATCTGTGTTGTCTAACAAAATGCCCTACATAGTGTGTATATGTGAACTACTTTCTATGATGATAGATTCATGGAATCTTAGGAATCTAAGAATGGAATCTTTCATGCCAAAAAAAAATTTAACAAACAAGCAGATTGAGCTGTTTGATACGGTTCTGAAAAGTTTAAATTGAGTTACTGGATTCAGCCTTGAAACCTTGTTGACGACTAATAGCCTCTGGATTTATTATCTGCTATATGAAAGATTAAATTTGGAGGCAACATTTGGTAGCCTAATGTGTTGTTTCAAAAGGAGAGCAATGACCCTTATGAATGAATAACTAAGTCGTGAAGGAATAGCTGATCAGGGACTTTATTACAAAAGAGCATTTCAAATGTGAAAGTGCTGGAAGAAATGTCAAACTTCAGGTTGATGCTGCCAGAAAGACATTGGAACTATTTGATTTGAATATTAATATTTTCTATTGCATAGGCTTCTCATTTGGAAAAATTTTCCTTTGGACTAAATTGTACTTGTAGTTGCATTCTGCTTAAATGGCCACGTTACATGTTCTTCACAACTGCATTGTGTCACATACACTGGCACCGATACACTATTGTATTGGTCATGTGTTATCTAGCCTGGAGGACAAATTAACTGAGCTCTTTCTAAAATCCTTTTAGCTTTGGGTCACCACGTGTTATTTATTTAGGTTTGTGTTCTCGTAATACAATTTTTCAAAACCTAATTTAAAGCATTGGTCTGTACAAGCCAAACCTATTATGACAAAAGTGATTGAAAAGTCATTTTGACCTTAGACATTCTTTTTTTTTTTGGGGGTCAAAATTACAATTGCATTCACCCTCCCCTATCCCTCTACCCAGGCGCCGACGGCCTAATGGGCGTCTACCTTTTTATGATTGGTGCCTATGACCTCAAGTTCCGCGGGGAATACAACCGCCACGCCCAAGCCTGGATGGACAGTGTCCAGTGTCAAGTCATTGGCTCCCTGGCCATGCTGTCCACCGAGGTGTCAGTCCTCCTGCTCACGTACCTCACCTTGGAGAAGTACATCTGCATCGTCTACCCGTTCCAATACCTAACGCCAGGTAGGAGGCGAACGGTCAGCATCCTGATCAGTATCTGGGTGATTGGCTTTGTCATCGCCTTCCTGCCTCTGGCTTGCAAGGGACTGTTCCGGAATTTCTACGGTACTAATGGTGTTTGCTTCCCTCTGCACTCTGAGCAACCTGAAACCACAGGGGCCCAACTGTACTCAATTATCATTTTCCTTGGTGAGTGAATTTCGGTTTAGTCTACTATATGGAAGATATTCGTTGGCTGTCTTCTTGTGTTTTCCGAATTATTATGGCCTTGTCACATAATTTCACATAAAAAAATATTTTTGTGTTTTCGTAGGCCCCCAAAGCTTGAGTGCACAAAAGCAAATGTAGAAAATGTTGACTCGAACATATCTTTTGTTTGCACATATAGTGTCATAATGCACAATCAATTGAGAACTTGTGTTATGTTTTTGAACAGGTCTAAACTTGGTGGCATTTCTCATTATCGTCCTGTCTTATGGAAGTATGTTCTACAACATTCAGAGGACAGGCACCCAGACCACTAAATACAGTAATCACATCAAAAATGAGGTGACTATCGCCAAGAGATTCTTTTCGATAGTTATCACCGACTCGCTGTGCTGGATTCCAATCTTCATCCTCAAGATCTTGTCTCTGTTGCAGGTGGAGATCCCAGGTAGGATAAACTTATATCTGTCATTAAATTGCCCCTTTTACAACACAGTAATACTGTTTAAAATACAGTTTTATTAATAATTTCAATGCTCGAGTACAATAATAAAATTATATCTCGCTATGCAGTATTCATATTTTGTATAGGACATCACATTCATTGTTAATAACAATTTATCAAATAATTTGTTGAGAAATATAAACAGATCCTCTAAATCCAATAACCTTTTGCACAGTTAATAGATTTAACAGTTGGTCTCTACATTATTTCATCTTACCTCTTATATCTTCATTAAATCTCCTTTTCTGTCTCAACAGGCTCAATCAGTTCATGGGTGGTCATTTTCATCCTCCCTATCAACAGCGCCCTCAACCCCATTCTCTATACCCTTACCACGCGGCCCTTTAAAGAGACCATCCTGCAGGTGTGGTCCAACTACAGACAGCGAAAGCCTTTGCTAAGCGGCCACACGGCTCACCATCCTTCCTTAACATGGCAAGAGCTGTGGCCTCTCCAGGAGAACAGCCAGACCCTCCATACCCCCGAATATCAAGTAGACCCTTTGGAAACATCCTGCACTCTTTCCTGCACGTCGGGCAAATCCCAGCTCATTTCAGTGGAAATTTCAAATGGGGTTCAATGATTTCCCTTGTGTTAGAGCTCTGCAACCTCCCACACCCACTCACATGGACTAATGCTGGACTAATTAGGTCAATGCGGTCACAGTCCAGTGTATGAGGGGCTGTTTATATTTGTATGTTTACATTCATATGGATCAAGAAACATTTTTGCACTGTAATTTATTCATTTCTGTAAACTGGGACTATGTGGAGTGCATTTTTCATTGTTTGAGTTATGACTTGGGTTGCAAAGGTTAAAAGTTTAGAGTTGGGAAAATGTGACCAAGTTCCAAAGTCAGTACATGAGGACGGGTTTTTATATTTGGAAGGTTGTTTGCATTTAAACTTAGATAATGTCATGCAATCAAGCAATTTGTGTTTTAATTTTCCCTTATTGAATAGTGATTCAGTGGTCTTGAGCTAGTAGCATGTGCAGTTTGGAGATTGGACCATAACATAACATTGAATTCACAGTTTAATCATTTACCCTAAAATAAAAATTTACGTTATGTCTTGCGCTGCTTAAATATTTAGCCTGCCGCGAATACACCTGCAATCACTCAAATGCTCTTGTATCCATTTGCTGAGGGAGCATAGGTACTTTTTTATATACTTTTTTAAATACTAATTAAATCCCAATTAAGTAGCAAAAACAATGCGTTGAGTCTATGAATTCGAGAGAATTGTACATGAAAACAGTTGCACTCCTTTTAATTGTGTTTTAAAAGAAGGTCTGTGAAAGTGGAAAGGTATATCTGGCAAATCACCTGCTGGTGTAATCAACGGGTAGTGGTCTGTTTTGTGTCTATTGGTTTCACTGTGGCTGGGGCTGTTGAGCTTCAGAGCACACAGTGTTCTCCCATTTACTGTTCTCCACCTCTGTCAAATGTAAATAACTAACACTCGTGAATTGCAGGCATTTTGTAGCTATAGTCATGTTGCCAGATATTTTTCTCTCAGCAGTTTTTCAGTCAATATTACTGAGTGACATTAAAGTCCATGCCTTTTCTAGGTTAGAAGTACACTCATTATTTCCATTAAATTGGATTCAGTCATGTCAGCACATGCACAGAATGTCAAGTGCATGTGTAACTGTATAAAGGTGTCTACCGATATAATAAATTATTGTAATTCTAGTGATGTCTTATATGGTGGATCTCTCTACGTAAAGGAAAGATTACAGGAAAATGTACCTGTACTATTTAATTACATTTTATGCAGCTTCAACCTCATTATATCATATAATGAAACTGTATCTGAACAATGTACTGACTAAAAAACACATCAAATTACATAAATAATAAATAATTTTATATAATAATAATATTATATTTTACATATCATAATTTAGCTCAAAGGTTTGCTGAAATTATTGCAGATTATTAGTTGTTGATGTTAATAATGTGTCGATAAATGTAAAATCAAAAACAATTTGTCTCGTCTTTAGGACACCACTTTATAAATGAAATGTAAAATAAAAATTAAAACAGGAATATAGCCTATGCAGTCGTCCAAATACTTTGCTGTTCTAGAATGAAGGTTTATTATTTACTTCGAACAATATCACTTTATTAGTTTACATAATTGCTTAATAATCATATAATTATTTAACGTTTCATAAAACGAATAGGTCTATAATTAATTCGGTCTTGCACTGCTTCATTCATTGGCTGCAGTGCGTGCAGCCTACGTCACCCATCTAGTACAGCTTAAGTTAGGTATTTTTTTAATTAATATTTCATAATTGTAGTACATGCCCACGGCAGAAGCAGATAAAGTGTGTTCCACTTAATCTTCAGTCGATTTTCCGAGAGGTTTTCAGTCTTGTTACACGTATCTGTCTATGTTGTTGTGCTGTTACGACACATCGTTTTGTAATAAAGATTTTGTAACTGTCTGTGTGTGGTGTCAGCCACACAGGGTTAAAAACTCGTGTGGCTCCTCCTCGAGTGAGCGTCAACAACTTAATTTAAAGAAGACTGTTGCATTGTAGCTGGCGTATTATTCTTAAAATGTTTCCAGTTAGCAGATATTCAATTCAAGGTAGGTCTGCATTCGTTAGATTTGACAGTTTTCTTTATTGCTAGCAAAACAGCTAGCTAAGTAAGGGCTAACGTTATGGTAGCTAACATAAGGCACTTTTGCGTTACTCTTGTATTGTCCATTGCAATGACCAGTGCAATGAGACACTTCAAGTGACTAGACCAGAGAGTTGCTCTAGCAATAATATGTTTAGCGTTGTGTCTGGCTTCTACTGTGTCGTTGAATTCAAACGTCCGACGTTGTAGGCTACTTTCTTGTGGTGCTGATTAGCATTAAGCTAAATTGGGGTAAAGGTGAAAGCAATATAGGTCACAGGATTGTGCCCTTGTGCTCGTGTCAGGTCATTTAAAGTTGTCCAAAGTTCTAACGAGAACAGACTGGATCTTATGTTTATCATAAAATATGCGTGACCATCAGAATGAGCTACATTTCAACTTTGAATAAACCTACTGTTCTTTGATAGACGTTAGCTTTCACAAGAGCAAGACTTGGGATTTTGACAGCTTAACCACTCCCCCCTTTGTTTGTTTTATAGACCTTTAGGCCTAGTGGTTTTAGCTATAAAAACTAATCGTAGCTAACTACGCCGGTGGTAACTTTGCATTATATACACAGCTAGAAAATCGCCTTAATGTCTATTCTGATTGTGCTGTTTACTGAGAACCTTACATAAAAAAAAAAAAAAAATAGTCATGCTAAATAAATAACATTAATATATGCTGCTATCTTACCAGTCCTGACCGGATCTTTATCATTTTTTGCAGCCCACAAGTGTATCCGTGTTATAAAAGCAGTCAAAGCCGAGCATGCTGTCCCTCAGCTATACTCATGCAGATGGAACTGTTCGACAGCTGCAACCCCCCGCATAACAACACATTACACAATTCACCCACGGGACAAAGATGCAAGATGGGAGGGTAAAATATGTTGTCTTTATTTAATAAATTTTGTATCCAAACTTTTGACTGGTACTGTATGTATACAAGGATACCTGTCAGTGTAATTGAAGTAATTGTAATAAAAACATCTCTGGTTAGTCAAGGCGTTAAAGGTACCCAGTCATGTTATCCAAATCAGAAGGTCTAACTGTGAGACAATGACTGTCTCATAATGCTTCCCATCAGGAGTAGAAATGGAGAGGTTTGCAGATGAGGCTGATGTGGTGATCGTGGGTGGGGGCCCTGCTGGCCTGTCTGCAGCCATTCGTCTGAAACAGCTGGCCAATGAGCAGGAGAAGGAGCTGAGGGTGTGTCTTGTGGAGAAAGCTTCTCAGATTGGAGCCCACACCCTGTCAGGGGCATGCCTGGAGCCCACTGCCCTACACGAGCTCTTCCCTGACTGGAAGGAGAGAGGGGTAGGTTGCACTGTCTGAAGTGGGACATGCGGATCTGTCTGAAAGTTTTGCTGTTCCCGAAGTTTTTTGCTGTACGTTATTGAAAATCCTTTTGCTACCTTAACTTCAGGCACCACTAAATACACCAGTGACTGAGGATGTGTTTGGGATCTTAACAGAGAAATACAGAATTCCAGTTCCAATGTTGCCAGGTAAAATATTTAGGCAATGGCTGCTACGTGTACTAGTGATAATAGTTGTTAAGCACGACCCATCACAACATATAAACAATGATCAGATCCTACGCCCTCCCCATATGTCAATTGTAATCCATTGCTCAGTCTCTCTACCCCTCATATTTCTCTTGCTAGGTCTGCCTATGAACAACCATGGGAATTACATTGTAAGACTGGGGAACTTTGTGCGTTGGTTGGGGGAGCAGGCTGAGGAGCTGGGAGTAGAGTTGTATCCCGGCTACGCTGCTTCTGAGGTATAAAACCTCCTTCAATGGCTCGGCTGTATTTTGTCTCTTTAGCCATCATCTCGATGTTATGCTCACAATTTCTGTTTTGGTATGCTTTTCACGATAACACTGAAAGGGTATTTTCAATTGTGACACAGCTATGATTACTGGGAAATACTGTATGTTTCAAATGAAAGGTATCACATGAACCTGAAGCCTGTTTCTTTTGTCAGTAAACTTTTGCATAAATTGATGTTCTTGTTGACTGGAGATTGACTGTGAATTGTCAAGAAGCCCATATTGTCATTACGTGACATCTGCCACTGTGTACTCACATCGATGTGTTAACATCCTCGCAACCTATTCAATTCTTTCTGTTTACATAATGTTTTCAAGGTTCTGTTCCATGAAGATGGAAGTGTGAAGGGAATTGCCACCAATGATGTTGGCATTGCAAAAGATGGTTCGCCCAAGGTAAGTCTACTTATTTCAATAGAATATAACTTTTTTGTGTTTTGTTTTGTTACGAGTTTCAGAACAGTTTTGTTCCTTTAGGAACAGACCCATAATAATGTAGACATGGGGGGAAAATCCTAATTAATTAATTGACTGTGAAACAATGCAGCCCATAATAAAGGGGCTTAAATCAGGTTAACTTCCAAGTGATATTGACTGCAATTATTTTTGTCAATTAGTTTTTATCAATACCTATCCTAAACACTTCAAATAGCTGGGCCCAGTTGTTGTGATGCAGTAATTGTGTGTATACAGTGTATTGAATTGTAAAGCATTGTCATTATTTGATTATCTTAAATGTTTTCATTAATTGTTTTGTATTCTTTAATTTTTCATTAACTGCCTTGTAAACAAGGCACTCCTGCAAAAGATACGTTGTCTCGTTCAGTCAACCCTGTATACTTTTTATTTTATTTATAATAAATAATGCTGCTTGCTTGTCTCCTCAGGATGTATTTGAGAGGGGGATGGAGCTCCACGCCAAAGTCACGCTGTTTGGCGAGGGTTGCCACGGCCACCTGGCTAAGCAGCTATACAAGCAATTCAACCTCCGCGAAAACTGTGAGCCGCAGACCTACGCCATCGGCCTGAAGGAGGTGATTCCTCCTGTTCTTTTCTACATGTTGTCAGTAGACTAAAACGCGGTCACATTGCAAGTAGACCTTTGATGCTGTGACGTCCATATTTATTTTTGCATTAATTATGCTTTCAGTTGGATGGCTTCTTAGTAATTTGTAAAGGTATAGTATTTATAGTAAAAGTAAGCCTGGGACATGACTTTTTTTGAGGTGACTATATTATGAATAAATACTTTTTTTTATAAAAATCTAATGAAAATCCATCCTGTTTTGTTTTCAGTTATGGACCATCGATGAGAAGAAATGGAGGCCAGGCAGAGTGGAGCACTCTGTGGGCTGGCCCCTAAACAGGAAAACCTATGGTGGCTCCTTCCTCTACCACCTGAACGAAGGGGAGCCTCTGGTGGCCTTGGGTTTTGTGGTGAGTCCTGTCATGTGCACATTGGATCCCTGCCGTTATGTAAACAAACCAGTTGAGTGGATGGCTTAATAGTTACAGTAACGGTTTGTTAAAGCCAGTTTGTAAAACTAAAGCCATAGAACTTAATACATGGACATTGTAATATTGATCAAAACTTTACGAATTCTTGACTAAACTTTCCAATCATTTTGAATTGATTGCTAAGGGTTTGAATGGGCCAGTTTCTTTGGTTCAGTCCCTAATATTCTACCCCTTCCCAGGTCGGTTTGGACTACTCTAACCCCTACCTCAGCCCATTCAGGGAGTTTCAGCGGTGGAAGCACCATCCCTACGTAGCCGCCACCCTAGAAGGAGGCACCAGAATCGCCTATGGAGCCAGGGCCCTAAATGAGGGAGGCTATCAGGTGCGTGTGCCAATGTGGAAGGGGAATGGTTTCGGTGGGTACGTGCGTGCAACTACATGAATGTGGGGATTTAAGAATACAAGTTTACACACACAGTACCTTTAAGGCAAATGTCTTTGAAGTTATGTCTAGTTAAGTAAAATGTAACAGTCCTTCATCTTCCTATACCAGGCCTTCCTTAACAAACTCTTAATTGACACCCGAGCAATCCACCTGTTAATTTCTTCATAGTGGTTATGATTTTATTTTTATGTTTTCTTTCATCACTCCGGTTGTCCTCAGTCCCTCCCTAAAGTGACTTTCCCTGGAGGGTTGCTGATTGGCTGCAGCCCGGGCTTCATGAATGTCCCGAAGATCAAGGGCACCCACACAGCCATGAAGAGTGGCATGCTGGCCGCAGAGGCAATATTCCCCAAAGTCACGGAGGAGAACCCGGAGTCGGACACTTCCGGTAAAGCCGGGACTTTAAAAAACTTAACTTCCCCAGCAATGTGTAGCCGCTACAGTTCCTTTTGAAGATTAGAATTCAATTTAGTCCTGTCAGTTTGTGGAACCCTGCAAAAATAATAAATAATTGTTTGCTGCCATCCCAAAATAGTCTATTGTGCTCCAAAGCAAATGTGCTTATCTTTGCAATGTGAAAAACTATGAATTTTTGCTGGGAGAATGTACACCTAAATGTGAACGTAACACGATATATTCCTGCATTATCATTTTTATTCTTTCAGGACTTCACATACCTGAATATTCAGAGAGCTTGAAAAAGTCTTGGATCTGGAAAGAGTTATATGCCGTCAGGAACATCCGACCATCGTTCCACAACTACTTTGGCCTCTACGGTGGCATGGTCTACACTGGAGTCTTCTACTGGATATTCAGAGGAAAAGAGCCGTGGACACTTAAGCATACAGGTGGGACAACGGTTGGTTTAGTTTTCACTATGAAGTGGGAACACTTTGATTTGACTGTGGGGAGTTCTGTTTGATGATTCTCTCCATTGAAGTTTACTTAAATTAGGTCACTTATGATGAGCTGCAAAAAAGTCTAGTCAAAAAGATTTGTCCTTCATGAAGAAATGTGAGCTGATCAGCTTATCTAAAGGGGCACCATTTTGAAACCTTTTCAGAACGATCTTCTTTACTTTTTCTCCAAAGGCCTAGACTCGGATCAACTGAAGCCTGCCAAGGAATGCGTGCCTATAGAGTACCCCAAACCAGACGGCAAGCTTAGCTTCGACCTGCTCTCCTCAGTGGCGCTGAGTGGCACCAACCACGAGGGGGACCAGCCCGCTCACCTCACCCTGAGGGATGACAGCGTGCCCGTGGCCAGAAACCTAGCCATCTACGATGGACCAGAGCAGCGCTTCTGCCCCGCAGGTAGCACTTACAATCCTCTTTTGACACACGGTTAACTTAGCATTCACAAGTTACCACGGGCGCACACACATACTCGCTCCTCTCAACTGTCACCGTGAATAACAAGTTTATTTTGAAGACAGAGCTGTGAAAGCAGCCCAACAATATTTTTTGGGCGGTGCAGTTATAAAGTGCTACTATAGACGTAGAGTATAGGGGAAAAGGATCAAATATACGATAGCTTGATTCGGATAATTAGATTATGCTTGGTAAATGTCCGTCTTTCCCTTTCCAATCATGTTAAGCAATTCGTTTGCACTTTGCGAGGCACCGACTTTGTTGCGAGGGGACTTTAACACAACTAAGTAATTATACAATATAGTACAACATACAAAATTAAAAAAGAACATTATGCTATCCTAAGATCACCTATAATTTCATGAATTCAAGAACATAACTTCTAATTGAAGAATCTTAGCTACTCAAGTATAACAATAGGTTTATTGAGCTTAATAAGGTTCTATGTCCATCTGTCTTAAGGTGTATATGAGTATGTTCCCTTGGATGGTGGAGATGGAATGAGGTTACAAATTAACGCTCAGAACTGTGTCCACTGCAAGACCTGCGATATCAAGGACCCTAGCCAGAACATTAACTGGGTTGTGCCTGAAGGCAGTGGAGGACCCGCCTACAACGGAATGTAAACCTGTTGAGGCTTCCAGACATTTCGAGGCAACACTTGAAGCTGAGTGGTGGCTGCTCAAATAACAGTCAGGGATAGCTGCTAGGGAATGCTCTCTAGAATGCGCCTTGGTATGTAACTGAATGTCACCAGTTTTATTGTGGGCATTGTAAATTGGCATTTATTTGTGAATGGCTTGATGAATAATGAACGCTAACGTAAAATTAGTTTTATGTACGACAGTAGGTTTTGTAGGCAGGATAAGTTGTTCAGACGGTCTATGGTTCAAACGAGTAACCCATATCTCCAATAACGCAAACTAAATTCTGTGCTTGAGATGAGGTGTATTATTTTTTTTTTAAGATATTGAACAAATACACTTACCATATCTTATCTGCAGTATATTGTACATAATGTCATCAACTGATATGATGTATTTGAATAAAGGAAAACTGACCATGATTGTGTCCATGTCTTTCATGTATCAAACTTGTAAAGTGATCTCTAATTTCTTTACAACACACTTCCAACAAATAAATAGTGGAAAAACAGCAGTAATTTGGGTTAACACCCATCAAATTGACAGTAATCATTTCAAAAGATAGGAATGAAAGATGGGCAGCTTTTCTAAAGAAACACATACCAATTAGTTAGACATCGATGTCACTCATGAGACATTAAGGGACAAGCCTCCATTGAAACATCATGTCAAAACAATTAAAGGGGAGCAGTGTTGCTACCCTTACAGAAATAACTCCTCGGTGACTTGACTTCAAATTACTATTGAGTCCCGACAGAACGATCAAGCAAACATTTTGGCATAGATCTTCTTCTCCTTCTCCTTTTCCTCCTTCACTTTCAGCTGGACTCTCTTCATTTCATTGCCTATAGCTAAAAAGAGACGGGGAGTTTTAATCAACGTGTCAAATGAGATAGATATAGCCCTTAAATTTGATCCCAGTTGACAGATTTTTTTTTATTAGTATGGACGCAATGCAAAAAGGAACAAATGCACATAATTCCAATAAGGCCTAGTGACACAAACCTTTGTCATCTGGTGCAACTTCTTGGGCTTTCTTCAGATCGATCTGTAATGGGGAAATGGTCAGAGAAACAATCTAGCAGGTCAAACAGAAATGATTTCACTCATCCGAGTATTGACAATGTCCCTTACATTTTTAACAGCACATTGATTCAACATTTGTCGTGTGTGTCATCGTCACAGGGTGTAAATAGGTCTAGATCACAAGAAAATCTTTACAAAGAAAATTGCTGATGGCACGTTTCAGTAGCAACATGTCAAGGACAGAAATAGCCAACGCACACGTAAGAGTGACAGGGTTACTCACCATGGCTTTACTAAAGTCCTTCAAACCTTGCCAAGCTTGGGCCCTCCTGAACAGTGCCTTGGTGTTTGACTGGTCCAACTCCAGGGCCTGAGGCACAAATTAGATCAAATATGCAATAATTGTTTTGTAGGCATAGTTACCCCCCTTGCAATCATAATGGACGACGTAAACTAGCGACATCTCTGTGTAGCGATGACCACTGCACCTCAGTTTAGGGGGGAGTGCAGGACGCACGCACATCTCTCGGGTTTCGTCTGGCCTACTTTACCTCATCGCAGCTGTCCAAAGCGTCCTGCCAGAGCTGCATCTTCAGCTTACAGGCTGCCGTGTTGAGAATGCAGACCAGGGCGATGGGCTCTAGCTTTTTCTGGGCATCCTCGTCTTCCATATGCTCTCCACCGACCTCCAGGTACCTGGTAGATGGGGTTAAAAAAACAAAAAAACAGTCAATGGTAGCCTGTAGATTGCATATAAACAGAACATAACTTATATACTTGGAAAATGTCAATGCAGCAAAAAATATATTCAACCAGCCTCCCTTTTCCTCACGTATTAAGACTCAAGATCTTTTTTTTGACACACGCAGACACACACATCAATACTTTCAAACAATAACACTGGAGTAATGACTACTTTAATTTTAAAAACTTCAATTTTTACCAAACTAATATTTCCAAACTGTCGATATACAGAAAATACACTGGGTTTTAAATCTATAATATATTTAATTAATCTATCTACAGATTCTACCTATAAATGCGACCTCGATAAGCCAATATCTTACCTAAGTGCTTTAGAGTATTTCTTGATTGCAGATGGCCAGTCATGATTCTTGAAGAAGTTGTTTCCAATGTTCTTGACATCTTCGGCAACTGACAGGACCTTGTCAATCTAAAAGAGCAGCAAGTGAGAAAGTAATTCCATATCTCATATTAGAAAGTGGGGCACAATGTACAGCAATTTCACAGCTCAAGATAACATCTACTGTTCCATTACAGTCATCATCAAGGTCACCAGGGTTTCTGTAGATTCACTGGACAAGGTCAAGCAAGAAACACAATGTACTACAATGGGTAATACAATGACAAAAACTAGTGATGTCCCAATCCGGAAGATGGCTATCGAACCTGATCCAGCCATATTGTGAAGGATAAGGGTTGGCTCGATCAAATCCTGATCCTTTGTGTATTTTTTGTGTTGGTGTATGCTTAAAGACTTTATCTGCAAATTCAGACAGCCAGGCAAGCATTTTAAAAAGTAAGCAATGTACTATAAATTGGTTGCATTGTGGAGTCAAGTGTCTCCAGTCACTCGGTGTCGCTCGCACACACGCTAACACATCCCACCTTCAGCACAAATCGGTCCTCACGGGTCTTTTTTCTTTCCTCATGACCTTGCTGTTAAAGTTGTGCTTTCTACATGCTAACTTTATGTTAACGGAGGATTTGCTCTCACAGCAAAAATTATAATGAACGTCGACATTGCTGGGAAACCACTCCTGAAGTATGAAATGGGATTATTCAAAGGTTCTGCAGCAATATAGACTGTCTCAGTACATGGTCTGATGAGTTGAGAACCACCTCTTGTTTAAACCTTATAGAATGTGAGGATAAAGTGTAACAGTCTTATCACTTCATACATGCTGTCACGACCTTGTGAGATGTCTTAACAGTACTTAAAATGTTTTAACCCTACTGTTTCACTGTGCTGTTTTTTTATATGGAATTAAGACTTTAGTTAGTGCAAAATTCACAGCCCATGAAAAACAAACAAAAAAATAACCAGGCGGCATAACATCTACCGATTCAGTGATTTTGCAAAATCACATATTTGGTACTGTATACTAATTCACATATCAACAATACAACAATACTATCATGTGGATTGCCATCCAAAGATATACAGTACATTTCAACAGATTACCGTTTACTGTGATTTATCAATTTATATTTACATAGAAAAATGCACTTTATGGTATGTTGTTTGGCATCGTTGCAATTAACACTAACATTACTTACTACTCAGTAACACAAACAATTATGAGAATATGCTGAAAACCTGCGATGCTGAAAAGCATTAAGTTACTATTTTTAGAAGAAAACATATCTAGGAACATAGAACTAATCAGGACTCAAACATTAAACCCAGCACATACTTACAGATGTAATGTGTGGTGATTTTGAGATCAAATAATGTCTGCCAACTAGATTATGAATTAACCACTGTTTAAGTTACATGTGCATTCTCTAATAGACTTATTCATCCACAAAACACTGAATTCCTGTGAGTGCAGACTGAGATGCTAACTGATGTATTCTGGATATTTTGCTTTTTTTGCCTGAAAAGGGAATCGTCTGCGTTAGTGTTGTCTTCATCAACCATGGCTACTTACATCTTGGAAGTCAATGTCAGAATCCTCCGGGAACTCGGGGTGGGCATCACCTGACCCATCATTTGCTGCAATCCCCCAACGGTCTCCTTCCTTATGCTCGCCGCACTCGCCAATAACACATGGCTGTCAAATAATAATAATAATAATAATAATAATAATAATAATACATCTAATTTATAGGCGCCTTTCTAGACACCCAAGGTCACCGTACATGGCATAGAAAATTAAACAATGTATACACGTATATACAAAAAAGGCACAATATAACATTTAACATAAGATAGACAAAAGTTATTGAGGAAGGGAACATCAATATATATATATATATATATATATATATATATATACACACACAAATATACCTACATATATGTATATATACATACAAATATACAGTATATACATACATAAAATAAACAACAAGCTAGGGGTAGGCTAAGGATACTAGTTATGAGACAGTGACAGTGGCAAAACATAACTACTACTTTGTACGACAGAAGCGTATGGTTTTTCCACCATTATAGATAGTTTGTGGTTGATAAGATATCTAGTTTTTCTTTTGTCTGGACAATATAACTTATTTTACACATATAGACAAAAAAACTCATAAACAAAAAACGCAAAGCAGCAGCAAGATGTCTCCATCATAAGGCTGTTTATATTTGTTTACCTTGACTGGTACATCCTCTTTGGTTTCGATTGCCTCCAACATTTTAACAACCCCTATCCCTTTTAGGACCTGACCAAAGACAACATGCTTGCCATCGAGGTGAGGAGTGGGTACAGTGGTGATGAAGAACTGGGAACCATTGGTGTTTGGTCCAGCATTGGCCATACTCAGCAGCCCTCCTTGGTCATGCTGTAGAAGGGGATAAAAACACATTGATTAATAGACAGGCAAAAACAAAACGTGTTGGGTACACATTTAAAGGCACTTGGTGAAACTATTCACCTTGTAATGGAAGTTCTCATCCTCAAACTTCTCTCCATAGATGCTCTCGCCTCCAGTTCCATTTTGGTTTGAAAAATCACCTCCCTGGACCATGAACTGCTTGATAACTATTATTAATAGAACAGACAATTTGGAAGACTGTTAGATGTAAATATTCCCACAAACTAAAACATCTGAATTTTAATCTAGAGTTCATCTATTATTCTGAGCATTTGCAACTGTTGCAAGTTACAGGTTAAAACATTGTTTCTTACTTCTGTGGAACGGGCATCCTTTAAAATTAAGGGGTTTCCCTGTGGATTGTCCAATCCCTTTTTCGCCGGTGCAGAGTGCTCGAAAGTTTTCAGCAGTTTTGGGTACAATGTCAGCAAAAAGCTCGAAAACAATTCGACCAACTAAATACAAGTGGGGGGAAATATCATAATTAACACCTTATAAACATCTCACATGGCTTAGTCATTCTGATCATTGGGTACGCATACTAGGTATATTGTGGACACAGCGCTTGTAGTATTGGCAATCGTAATTCTTTGTTGTCAGCATGTGTTTTCGTTAGCTAACGCGTAACGTCAGTTCTGAGCCGATTCATTCATGCCATGGATGCTAGCTAACTAGCCAACGTTACCAAATGCATTCTAACAACCGCAAACATAATCACATTAATACGTTCCCGTTGTTAACAAATCACAATACTAGTTCTAGTGTTTTACTGTAGGATTTTCTTCGGTTTGCCTGATAGGTTTTCTACTAGTTGCTCGCTAGCTAGCTCATCTACACATGATCTTCAAAACATTCGCACAAATTTATTGTTTCGTAAGAGTCCAACCTCTTTCTCCACCAATGTCCACATCTAGAAAGACTCGAGGATTTGAAGGACTTGAAGGTTTGTTCTGTGGTATGGCATTAGACATTTTAACCAGACAATATATTAGTAGCTAGCTAGGTGGATAGTCAGCTAACGTTGCTATGCTTGATTTAATTTTAACGCTACTCCCGAGTCCCGATTGCCTGAACTTCAGTGGGAGCGCGTGCAAATGTGGGTATTGTTCTTCTTCTTTTAATTTTTATCGGCGGTTGAGCAACCAACTTTAGGGACATTGCTGCCACCTACTGAGCTGGGTTGTGGATCGGACAGCCAATTCCTCCTTTCTAACCCTGTTTCCCCTGTCTCAAAAAAGAATACCTTTCATCTCCCACTGAATTATTAAGCGTTGTCTCTACATTGACTTAATTTACCATTTATTGGATTGTATGGTTAGTGTAATCCTAATTTGTCTTAATTCTAAATAGTAATTTACAGCCCTTTTTGGGGTCATTTGACCCAGCATTAGTGTAGATTTTGAGAAATCGAACTTTCTGCATATCCATCCAAATATAGCTGGACTCTCTCCCTCCATCATTTCCCTCACAATATTCAATAACTAACTTTTTTTGTGCATTTGTCAAAAGGAATTGGCTGCCTGTCATGCTCATCCCATTGCAGCTGCACGTTTGTGGTTTGTGTTAAAGCCTCATTCTCCAAACTATTTGTTGTGGTCTGCATCAAACTTGTATATTGATGGATTTATTTATTTTTTGCCCTGGAAATAAATTACTGCGTGTATCTCCTATTATTTGTATCCCTAACCCAATTTAAGACTGTGGGATCCGTAAAATCTAATTCTTGTTTAATTGACCATCTATGACTTATTGCATTTTAATAGGCTAGACTTTTATCCCCCTAAAATGTTCTGTTTACAGTACTTCATTAACCGTCTGTGCCATCTATGAGAATGTTTAATCGGTAAGTACTTTTCCATTGTACATTTTGGAAAATACATTTTAAACCCTGGATGAAATGCTAGTTGCCACAACAAACCATACCTTTAAAGAGAGAAAGGCTTTTATTGAACAGCAAAACAGGACTTGGTAACGATTTTATACCTGAGGTTACAATGATTTTCGTAACGTTACAATATAGCGTGCCAAATGACATGATTGACCTAAAACGAGCCTTTGAAAATCACTCTGACAGTTTCAACATAACAGCTTTTATGTGGTACCTTTATTTTTAAGGAAATGTTTGTCAGGCAGCACTTGAATCCTCCAAAAGAAGGTGTAGACATCTTCATGTTTATTCACCTGCTCTTGTTTTAATGGGAACTAGGACCCTTTCTCTCTTTCTTTTTGCATATTCTTCTCTCTGGAAGGAGAAACAAAATGTGATAACGAAAAAGTCAAAATAGTATGTTGGTTTGGCATCCATATGGCAGGCACCATAACCACTGAGCAACCGTAAAGTACATTCACACTTTGTTTTACCCTCTTTTTGCAAAGATAAAACTATTAATAATGACCCTTTAAGGCTATGAACCATTAAATAAACAACAACCTCTATTTCATTAAAAAAATATGCTTGTGTTAAATGTGCCAATCTTTTTGAAGGGATTTATGTAAGGAATATACTTTTTCTTTGAATAGTGCTGGTAAATAGAGAATGTTATTGACCTAGTCATGCAGCAGATTAAAAATGATGACAGTAAATACAAGAGGTCCATCACATTTTATCTGGTCAGTTATACGGTTTGTCCAAATGGATGGCAAAGGGTGATTTGTGTGGTTGATGACTTACCTTGTTGAGTGAAAACTGTTTGTTGTTATCCATGCAGTAACTGTCATAGATGTGTGTCCATGCAAGCTTACCGCGGACCCCAACAGATTGCTTGTCTAGACAATTAGGTGGTGCGTGCCTGTAAAAGTGGAAGTGTTGAATATTGAAAGGGTAACACAATATCTAGCTCTACTACATCAACACTGCTGAGCTAAGTTGCTATCAGTGCTATATCATGTGTGCAACATTACACACTCAAAAGTAACATGATTCTCAGTGACCGACAGTAAAGGGCACCAAATGAAGTGCGGGATACGCAATTTGGCCTACCATGGGTTTTGGTATCTGTGGGTCACTCTATCCTCTAGAGCAGAAAGGAATTCAGCTTTCTGGAAAAGCAGAAAATACACCTGTCTCTTTAGTTACCCTCCCATTTATTTTGCAAATAATGCATCACAATTCATAAACTGAATTAGGATGTCTGTTTCCATCATAATATACTTGGTTGTGATACAAGGTCACCAAGCTTCTTACTTGCTATCAGACTTTGCACATCTGGTACCCACCTTAATTTGCATATTGCTCCGTATTGTCCTGCTGTTCAACAGCTGGTTATAATGCATGCCCCATCCAACTGCTCCGACATAGCATTGCTTGGGTGTAGGCGGTGGGGCATATGATGCGGCACGGTACAGGTAATTCAAGTCACTTGTACCCTCTACTGACATAGGTCCCTCGCCGATGTAGTGCTGATCGTCGATTAATCTGGCCCGGTGGTTTCCAATTCCAGCGGGACCTTGCCAATACCATTCGTAGAAACAGAAGAAGCAACACAGATAATTGCAAACAAAAACAGCAATTTGTTTAAATTATAATGATTTCTATAATAATTTTTATAATAAAAACAAAAATGATAACCTTCAAATCCTTTTTTGCCTACCTGTATAAAGAATCCTTTGCCCCCTGGTTTGCGGTGGCAATGGAAGTAATTTATTTCTCTTTAACATGTTTGCTGCCTTGCCACCGAAGATTCTCAGACTGGAAATAACTGACTTGAGACATGCACCATGGTACCCCAGGAATTTGATAAGTCCACTGTGTAAACTGTGCACTGGTCATGTGATTAATGTCTGTTGCTATGCGACTTCACTTGTTGTTGGGGTATCAGTGTTCGGTTCGCATGGGGTAACTCGATTTTGACCGCAGACAGACGTCATAGGTTAAGTAACAAAGAAGTATGTTGCCATCTGGGCCTGTTGGACAATGGCCTGAAAAAGGAATTAAAACTGTAAAAATGTGCAAACAAATAATAAGCCTTTATTACTTGAAAGTATTTAGATAGTGTTTTCAAGCACTGAAGGATTATTTACCAGTTGCACCTTCTTCAAATGCATTGTTCTTAGTAAATTCCTTTACCGGTTTCTGTCATTGGGTGGCGACAAAAGACAGCGTTGTGTGCCACATTGCATTGTCCTCGGGCTCCATTTTTGTAAATGGACTCGCCCATGAGTCTCCACTTGTGTCAGTCACCATGGTGGCATACAACAGACCGGGGCTTTAGCGGGGGAACCATCGTTACTTTGAGATCCATCATGATGTGTGTTTACGGATCTTCTTTATGAATGTACAACTCTACCTCGCAGAATGGACACCCGCCTGTTGTCAGGATAACCGCTCCTTTTTATTTAAAGGTGGATGTGATATCAGCAGAATGCTGAAGATACAAGAATTGGCTTTTAGCGTCTGCTTGAATAAAGGATCGACTTTACCGTTTGCCTCATAGAATTTGGATCCGAGTCATAGTCCACTTAAAAACGAACATATCGCACCGCGCCTAAGACAAGTTTTTTTCTTCCTGGTGGGACTGGTTCTTTCCTTTTGGTATCGGGTTGGGGACAGAAAGAAACCCGGAGTAGCCTGGGCGGCTTACTGTGGCCAGGCCCGGGGACTAATTATCCACCTACTGGAGAAGGCTATTTCCAATAGTGAAGTAAATACAAAATTGGACAAAGGTTGTGGCCTGGTGTATGGGAATAGGCATACTCGTATCGGAGATACAAATTGCCAAAATAGGATACGACTTTAAAAGTCTTGTAACTCGTCTTCAAAACAATGGCGTCTTATGTGGATAACAGCTTTCGTCAGGCTGTGATGATGAATCCATCTGAAAGAACGCAACAGGTCAGAAGAGGGGTTTAATTAGCTTTAATTTTTTTTTTTTTTTAATGTTATGGTCCATATCATGCGAAACATTTAGGCCAATCATAGACGTCGTTGATATCTGTACTGATTCATTCGATACATTGTTACATTCTTTCCATGAAACTATTGCCATTCGGCCAGTGTTACGTAGACTGGCTGCATCCTTCTTAAGCTATTTAGGCCTATCAGAGCACATAATCAGGTCTACTTAACATTGCAACGCCTGATAGCTATTTACATTGGCCCTTAAAAGCGGTTGACTTTTCGCTTTTGTGCAACATTTTGTCATACAGTAGTAACATTATAGGTCTGTTTTTGCACTAAGAACAACAGCCAGATTTCAAACCAGCCAGATTTTTATGGGATTATATTTATACATTGGCAGATATCTTTATGTAGACGAAGCAGAAATCTAGGCGCACTAAGAATAGTCACTTGGTTTCCCAGTTTTGAAATTCCAAGATGCTTTGAATTTGCCAAGCCAAGTTTTTTTTTCCACGTTTATACGATTTGAGTCTGAATATTACTTTATTGGTTATATTGCATAACACATTTTACAGGGTTGTCTGAAAGCAACTGTTACCTCAAAGTTCATATATTTCATATATCAGTATGCACTCACCACCTTTTCGGCGTGGTAACCTTTGGAGGATATGCGCAATTATTAGCCCACTACTACTTCTACTTCAGAGAGTAGGCGAGGTGATAGTGGCACGGCCACGTGCTTCTGTACAGTACATTGCTGCTGCACATCAAGGGCTTATTAACCTTAGTCTTATTCTATGGCACTGTTATCTCGAGGTTTGACACTGAAATGATAGGGGACGCTCCACATCATGGAATGTGTCCCACCACCTCCTATTTGCATAGTCCAGTGCATTATACAGCCATTCACTTTGAGTTCCCATCACAACACTGGCACTGCAGATGCAGCAAAGTATCACATTTAGACATGGTTTGCATTGGCTCATCAACCATGTCTGTCCAATCTGTTATAGCAATGCAATTTCAATGTTATGCACAAGCTGCAATGGTAGTCTGATGGTACTGCATTTGATAGTGCTGCATGTTCATTTGAGTTGTCTTTGACACATCCCTCAAAGGAACAAACCAAAATTTTTTTTTTTGTAGAACAGTTCTAAAGAGCTTTGTGGTCACAACAATTACAATGCTGTTGTTAGTAGACTGCTGCACCACATGTTTTTGTATGTTGAGTATGCCAGGAGGGTGCTTTAACAATCAAGTATGAACTACAAGAACAGCTATAAAAGTGACTACATGTATTCCTTCATAAAATCCAAACTCAACATTTTATCTAATAATATGCTCCCTTTAAAATATTATAAAATAACAAGACCTGAATGTAGAGATGCACATTTTTCCCATAATGGAAGTTAGAGTGTGGGTATGTGCGTGATGATATGGGTAAGTGTGTAATAAGCTTCACATCATGCGCACTGTTTCCCTTCCGAATAGCAATGTAAGCCACCCTTTTGAAAGGTTATGTTTGCCTTCTTACTCTGACAGCTGACAGTGTTGATCCTAATGGTTCTGGCAGGGTCTCTTGGGATTAGCTAACGGTTGGAGTAGGAACCTATCATTAGTACTGAGTGACCAGTCTGCATCTGGCTGCTTACCCTAGCCTACTGTGACCTGGCATATATTGACAGTGACCACAAAATAGAGTTCTCCCACGCGCTCATTAAAGTGTGTCTCGTGGGCAGGTTTTCTCCCACATAGAAATGTGTGTGCTTCAAACTGTTGTGTCCTCCTTCAGGTGCCCTATTCAAGACTGTCATCTGTGGCCAGGTGCTATAGAAGCAAAGGCCAAAGACCATTCTAATAGCTTTGACCCTCGCTAGAGAGTCAGGTCTCATAGCATATACTTACAATCCTTTTATTGAATGCCTTTCAACAGGTCAGATGATCTGAAGATAATTAGTGACGGCTTTAAGGATCTGGGCTGTAAGGGTATGGACTAGGACAGATTCTGAAGGCCTGGAGTAGCAAAATAAATGACCAAGTAGACACATCAGTTCTACAGTGTAGTTATCATGTGAAATAAAAATTATGTAAAAATGTACTTAGAATTCAGTTTAGAACTATTATGCATTGATCATAAACCTTCGTTGCATAACCATGGTCTGGTCCGTTACCCCCCCCCCCCCGAAACAATGAAGTTGAGGATGTAAGGAAAGTAAGCCGATGGAAACCACCGCAGGGATGGAGTCTTCCTGTTCCTTCAGAGCAGTATCCTGCCAGTTGTGAGCAGGGAAAAGGAAAAGCATCAGGATGCTTTTTGAACGGCTGTCAGGAAGGAATTGTTAATGGAAACCGGGGTTCTCTTGCTGGTCCCTGCCTTCCGACCTCTGTTCTATTTCTTGCCATCTAGTCGGGGGCATGTGAGAAGGTCCAGATTTAGCCTGCTGCTCAGCCCTGATAACTCTTTTGTAACAGCCTTCTGTGACTGGATTCTGGAGTTTGCGAGCCAGAACTGTGTGGCCCTGGTAATTCCTGAACTCCCATTCAGATTTGTGCTTGGATTTATGGAAAGAATGGGAGTTTAGGAATTACCAGGCGCATGCCGTTCTGGCTGGCAAACTCCTAAACTGCCATTCTTTCCATACATCCGAGTATAGGTCGCTTTGGCCTCCCTTCGCTCTGCTAGCCCTGTGGAACTTAAGTGATGTCACATGTTATTCTTGTATTGAAAGTGGAGGCCGAGCACTGGCTTAAGTGGTTGCACACATAGCTGCCACAGTGACGTCGTCATAACAGTTTAAATACAGGGGCTGTGGATTTCAAGGGAAAGGATAGGGGAAACTGCAAAACACAACAATCAGCAAAGACCCACACAGCGTAGCCTGCTTTCAAGCAGAGACTCTGATTGTCTCAGTTTTGCTTCCATATCCCTAGAGCGCTGCATTGACAACGGCTCTTCAGCTCATGGCAACAAGATTGCCATGAAAAATGCTATTGATGATCAGACCCCCGTGTAGTTTTTTCTTACAGTCCCAGACATAGCTATGGCCATTCAGATCATGTAAGCTTATCTGTGACCTAGCGTGCAAGTTCAGCTAGCCAGTGTGGTGTTCTTTTTGGGGCTTATATGCTTACATGTGTAAAATAGTTAGGCCTATCATTTGCCTTTTTTGTCAACGTAGTCCCAAAAAACACATACGAACGCCAATCTTAACCTCTTTGTTTGAACACACCACTCTAAAGATTGCAGGAAGTCAGACACTAAGTGTTGCAGTGGAGATGGCGCTGCCCAATCACTGTACAAATCCGACTATATTTTGACTTATCTTTTGGGGCTTGTGTTTTTTATTCTGAATGGTTACGATAGCAATAAAGGCAAGCCTATTACACATTGAAAGGACTCGCCTGCGTTAACTTTGTGTGTCCCTGACAAAAAAGCGAAATCATTTATTTTGGAATGTCATGCTTTATCCCAAGTATGTCTCTAGAAGCCAGTTGGAAGATAGAAAACTCAAAGTGAGAAAATATAATAAAAGGACCAAATAAGTGGACCTCCTGCAAACCAATAAGTGATGCTGGGTTACTCGTTGCCGCACTCTCTCTGTTCTGTGCTTTCTTTTATCTTGTGAATGCTTGTCTGTTCAGGATGCACTCCGGGAGACGCCTCTCATACGATGGATACTTTGATGTGCAGGGCTTCTGCCCTTCCCTTATTCTGTCTCTTCACAAAGCTTTGCTGTGAGAGCTGCTTCCTCTGATATCACTTGTTATTCTATAACAACGGTCATTAGCTGGACACGAGCAAACCAACAACGTGAGTTCTGAGCTCCTGGCTGCTTTACTGTGTTTAACGGTAGAACATTGCAACTTCAAGTGTTTGAGGTGCTTACACTTCTTCTCTGTCATCACTTGAAAGTTTGACATTGCCTTCAGCAGAACAAGTTTGATTGTAATAAATCGCACCCAAAGGACTGTTTCAGCTTCTTATGTTGGTGCAATCCTTTGAGATATTTCTTAAGTGAAGGAAAAAAAAAAAACTTTTGAGAGTTAAGGCTTCTTGAGTTCCAATGTGTTTTGCTTCAGAGGTGGATGGATTTTAAAGTAGGCAAGGCTACTGTAACATTACATGACTCCCTCAGACTGTGTCAAATAATACAGCATATGTATTTTGTTTTTATTTACATCATTGCTTTTGTAGTATTTATGGCCGGGCAAGAAAACAAGCAGCAGAGTGTATAATGAGTGAAAACCGACCTATGGTCTCAGTCTTCTGATCTACTAGCATGCTCTTGGTAATCCCATTCTGTTCATTAATTGCCCAGACAAATCGTGAGCTGATTAATTGCTTGATTACAGAGCCTTAATCTCTACCGTGTGAGCCCCTATGCAGTGCTAATGCTTGTTTACAAAGGTCTCAATTGAGGGGTTTGGGTGCGCTGTCTGTTGCGACACGTATAGGTCAGGATTCTGGAATAGGTCTTAACAAGACACATTTTAGGCATATTTTTGTCTTGAAAAAAGGGTTGTTGTGAAATTAGCTATTGTCTACTGAATAACCACATGTATGGTTTTAGTACAAAGGAATGGTACAAATATATAGATAGTTGTCCATTAGCTGTGTTCCCAACACTGTTCACCTTTCATCGGAAATTCAGCATGATAGTGTATTGTACTTTTTAGCACCCAAATGATAACGGTTCAGCAGATGTGACTTTTTTGGCTGAAGACTAGAAAAGTTTTCCCCAAGTTTATAACGATGACAACACCTTGGTAGTTTCCCCTGATACACAAAATGTTAATGTGTGAATAAAATATGTTGTCATAGATGAGCTAGCCTTAACTGTTGATTCCATATGGCTTCATGTAATAGAACAATAGTTCTGGATTTGCTGACTTTGTGCTATAACAGGACAACCCAAAGAGCTTTCAGATATGATTTGGGCTGACATGCCTTATGCTAACGTTGTTGTCATATCAGCTGTGTAATGTTGGTCTGATTGGTCTGACATGTGAAGTAAAAGAGCTGATTCATATCCTTCACTTTACGGTGTAAGCACGAGGGAGAACAGCTGCCGCTGTTAATGGATTCCATTGTCAAAATGTGACCTGTGCCAGAAGCAATTCAAGAGCTCTACCAGCAGATAAATTCAGATTACAGTAGTAGAAAAATATAGGACGAGGCTCGACACAGCTTTGTTTCAATTATATTTAATAAGCAATGAAGAATGATGTTATCCACGGTTGTTCCTGTGGACTAGATTGGATAGGAGGTGTAGGGTGTCTCGTTGTAACCCAACCTGTGTAATTGGTCCCTGATGGATTGTCTGGCCTGTTACTGGTCACGTTTCCTGACCCAATGTCCCTCCACTGCCCATCAAAGAAAGTGTCAACTGTTTGCCAAGGCCTAATCCTGTTTATTCTGGAACATCCGACATCCCAATTTTTATCCCCTCTATTCCCTTCCCTCTCTTTAGAGAAAATAAGGAATATTATCTCGAGTTGCTTGGCTAGAACCTTCAGCTAGATTCCCATTTTATCAACTTTCGGCCTCGGCCGCCAGACTGTTGGGCCCAGATTAGCTGAGCAGTATTCTCTCTTACCGTAAACCACTGTAAGCGCCCAGAGTCCCGTACCTTTTGTCTCTCCGACAGGTGCTCCCACAGCCTAGTCACCTCTGACCTCTAGATAGCCTAGAACTGTCAGATGATATGAAATAGGCCCGCAATGAGACTGTCCCCTAGGCAACATTGATTTCACTTGCCTCCATGACATCAGAATAAACTCCTCTTGCTGAGGAGCTAAGTGGGGGAGGTCCTTTGTTGCCATGGTTTCAATGCATAACTAGTGGAACAGAGCATCATTAATGTCCCTCTCTCGGAGTATATTGGACCACAACCTGGCTAATTAACTCTTGGTTTGGGTGGCCTCATGTTGCCATCTACCGCCAGTGGTTTTCCCAAATGGTTTGGTATTGTCTATTTTAAACAGGCCATGCTGAGAAGTACCATGGCTCTTTAATCATCTTGTCAGCAGCAGTATTCACCTATCACCCTAGGTGCTGCACAGTGTTGAAGCAGCAAAGGACAAGAGCCAGGAACGAGGGCTTAGTACCGCATCATATTGTGCTATGGTTATCTTTATTGTAATGGGTGCTTTCAGCTCAGCCAATATTGTAGCTGGTTGAGTAATTAGCCCATGAGGGGACTATTGTTTCTTGCAGACACACAAAATATATGTGTTGCTGCATTTTGTCGGCTAAGTGTGTTGGGGTGAGAATGCAGTGGCTCTATCATGTAGATTGTTTAAAGACTACCATTGGTCACGTGTTACATGCACTTGCTGCATTTATCGGCTTTATGTAGGCTAGTGTTTTTGGTAAGGTCTTTTAGACTTCAGAGATTAGTTTGGTTTTTAAAAATTGCACTTAACTGGTGCAATACATAATAGACCAAGTTTGTCTGATCTCTATATTCCACAATCTCATGTGAATATTCAGTTTCACAATCTATGTTGTACAACAAACTTGTCATTCAGTCAAAGAAAAAACTGCTAGTACACTCACATCTTTGATATTCTTGCCACTTTGTTTTTCTAAAGTTTCAAGAGGTTTGAAACTTGTACTAAGGCTAGCACGGGTTCATTTAATTAGAAGAATTAGTGTTGCTCAAGACCTGGTGTTATGCTTAAGTGTCTGATATATTGTTGGCACCACTAATGGCACTGACAGTGTGTTACATCTCACTGTCCATATGCCTTCTGTTTGCAGATTTGAAGGCTATCTTTGGCACACTAAGTCTGGATTGTCAGGCTTCACCCTCTCCCATCAAGTACCATTGTATGACCCTAGGCTTACTTAAGCCCTAATCCTCGGCGCGTAATGAATTCATTAACCTCACCTAATCTTGAGTCTGTCTATTTTCATATTACCCATGCAGCATTCTGCTTTTAACCAGGTCAGCCACCGACCTAGTCCTGGTCAGTCCTGTGAATAATTGCATGGGAGTAACCCAATTTGTTCACTGAGAACAAAAGGGATTCATTGACGCACACTTTATCAAGTTTCTTACATTTGAAACCTTGCTCAATGGGACACTTTGGTTGGTTGCTAGAGCTGGGGAACTTTCTTGTTAGTTTGGTCTACGATCTCTGCATTATAAATGGCCTGACTAGTCTGTGAGTTGTTTGAATTTACCCCCGTTTGGATTGTTGGTGACATGAAAGTTCAATGCATTTGCCCATGAGCATTAAAATGATTCACCTTGCTGAAAGTGTAGGCCTTGAGTGTCACAAACTATTATGCTGCTGAGGCTAACGGAACAATGTTATCATTGTACAGACACCCAATTGCTTTGAGCAAACGGTGTTTGTCTTTTTTTGCCGATCTCCAGCTATCTCCTTTAATTTGACCTTCATTCAGCTGACTAGCGTTGTGTTAAATCGGCTGAGTGAGAAGTGTAGCGTTCTGTTAAATCAAGACTATTTGATTGTAATTGGAGGGAAAGACACTGGCAATTCATGTATGCTTCCCTGTGGCCTTAACGCTATGAGTACAAACTGAAAGTGTGGGCCAAAGCACAATGGTCCCCTGTTGGAACCAACTTCTGCTGGTCTAAAACCATTTACATCAGAGCTGTTATATGTTCACCACTCTGCGAGTAACTGTTTTGGCACACCAATTGCTCCAAAATATCGGAGCCTATATTTGCTTCCAGACAAGTTGTGATGCCAAATGTTGTATAGGACATGGAAATACAGTAAAACCACCCCTACATTTTTGGGAAAAGGTTCAATAATCAAGCAAATTATCTAAGGCCTGTCTAGACCACTGGCTATGTGAAACGGATGGCCCTCAAAACCATAGTACACAGATTTGTGGTCTTCAAAACCATTTAAGCTGTAGTTATTAGACTGAAATGAAAGTCCACCTTTTTTTGCATTTTTTACCACAACGGTAAATGAAGAGCATTTAAGCCTAAAGCCTAAATATTCCCTAAATAGGGAAGCCTAAACATGTAACTAGAGTCCAATCTAATCACAGTTGTAGAACAAGGTTAATTTATGAAACTACATCCTGAGGATGTAACTTTGAATTCTGTACTGTCTGTCGATATTTGAAGCCTATTTTAGTCATAGCGAGAGACAGCGTTGGGTTGGATAACCAGGCTTCTTTGTAAACAGGAAGTTATCATTGAACATTCAGGCTAGTAGGGAGCGTCATGTCTGTTTGTATATTAAACACAGACTACATTTCTATTCTAAGAGCATTGTCTTACTGTCTTTCAGGTAATACACGTGACACATTTTAGCAATGCAACCTAGTAGTTTGACGAAAAAGAGGCTTTTTATAACACATGTTTAGGCCAATGTCTTTAGACTCTCGTTACATTGATTTGATTCATCAAAATTATACTAGGAAAGTCCTTGTCTGACAGCCACACAATAGGGAAGCCAAGTGACAAGGATGTCATGCATGCCTGCGGGCTATACTTGCACCCGTATACCTGTTTTTCCCGTGACATCATAACTGGCAGGTTACCAAGTACATCATCAGCATACAATGACCAATGCTTTTTCAACATCATTGAAAACTGTAGTGCCATTGTCTTTAACTTCTCAGATATTAGCAGGTGGCAATCACCCCCCGCCCTTAGAGAAACCAGTCAAACCTGAAAAAATACCCAAGATGGACACCTCAATTAGGACTCCAAATGGGAAGAGTGCTTATGACTCTTGTTTGGTTTTGATTAAAGGCATCACTGTTGGCCTGCTGCCAGCTCACTGGGGACAGGTTGTCCGAGAACTGATAATACCCTGATGCCATTGAAACTCTGGAAAAACTGTCCAACGTATGGCTGTTGCTGTGGATGTGAAGTTACCTTCACTCCAATGGTTATCAAGTCACTATTCAAAACAGTTGGCTCTTGTGTGGATGTTGTAGATTCGTTCAGAGCCATAGAGAACAACTTGTGTTTCAGTGTGTGTAGAGAGTGCATTTCTATTTCTCAGAATCCTGTTTACCAAGTATTTGGTCCTTGAATTGAGGCCTTTTTATTTTGTGCAAATTGCATGGGCGTGTGTAAGAGTTTATTTTCAGTACTCTCTACCTTTGGCTGGATTTGAGCCAGCCTCCTCTCTGAAGTGCGTGTTATTGTGAGGGGGCATCGATTTTAAGCCTAAACAAGCAGGATTGCAGGCTTCCACAGTTATTCCCAGGAGAGATGCCGCTTTCCTCTCATCAATTGCAGAAGATGCCACTGTTTGCCACCTTAGATTTACTACCCCAAAATTCTGAGTCCGTCTGGAGACTAGAGATAGTTTACGCCCGTATGTGTGGCCCCGAAATTCTCGTCCTAATGAAAACCATGCCCGTTGGGAAACGGTACAAGTCTGGTTTCCTAGCAACCACAGGGTCATGGCAGCGTCGTTGCAGTGGAATGGCTTTGCAAAAGACGGCCGCAGGAGACACAAAAGTCGAGAGATTTTCTTATTGAATTCCTCGAATAACTGGGCAGAGAGCTGAAATATGCATTGGAAGATGGGTTGAGGATTAATGGCTGTGTAGTTAGGGGAATTGCTATAATGGATGAGTAGCCAGTGCTGTATCGACACCCAGCCGGCGAGATCTGTCTCGTTGTTATATTCGCTGCCATTGTTGAACTAAAGGCGCTCCACTAGTGGCTTTCCTCTAGCCGTTTTCCTTTGTTTAGTCCTCACTTAATTAGGAAGGTAAAAACACAACAAGTGAGCACAGGAAAACACTCGTTTGTAGATTCGACCAAAAGGGTCATGCAACAGAGCAACATTTGTATTGGTCCGATTTAAGCGCAGCTCGTCGATGCTGTTTTAACCCTCTATCTGCTCCATCTTTATTATGTGGTTGAGTCTCCTTGCATTGATCTTAATGGGTTGTTATGTAACTTTGTAATGAATGCCCTGCACCTCATGTTTTTGGCGAGATGGAGCGGAGTTTATTTGGCCTGACAGTGGGCTTTGTTCCCAGTTTGGACCTGCTATGACGGGGCTAAACGGACAGAGCTGAATGATCCTTTTGTTTGTCTGCTGGTCAGGGTCCGCTGTTTTCTCCATGCCGGGTCAACCTTGCGGTTAGGGAGTTTGAGGCTGTGGTTAGAGTTAGAGCAGTGGTCCAGTGCTGGTCATGATACGACCACATGTACTCAGATTACCCTGGGCATGGTAGAGCCAACAGTGTTTTTGTGTGGTGAACTCGGGGTATAGAAGTTATGGTTTCTATATTATGATAGAAGTGAAACTGTTAGTAATTTAACCTAGTGGTGGGAGAGAGTAGGTGGCAGTTGGTCTGGACTGTAATGTAGGTTTATGGTAATTAGTTCCCCATTCATTGGCTTTTGTGTCTTATAACAAACCCTGGTTACAACAAAATGCAACTTAATTAAATACACTTGAGTGTCAATGTCGCTCGACTAATGTTGTGTGGATTACGTTAAAACTACACCAGATCGAAAACTTGCAAGGAAAAACGAGTTGTTTTTTTTGGCACAGTCATGTGTTTACAATGCATAACTTAATCTGAAATGCGGCTTCCTGCTCTTCTTTTACGTCATCTTTCTTTCAGCATAACTTGTTGGGGGTTTAATTTCATATAGACAAAGGTTCACAACTTCACCTGTAGTTTCACAACAGGGTGTCTTAGAACTGCCTTTAAATGTGAAATGTCTTGCATTCTGTTAATTTCAAGATTTCATTATATGTGAGGGAGAAAAGTTATACCATGTTGTTGAACCATCTTGCCGGTTTAGATTCTTTCACATAGACATAAGTTATTTTAAAGTCGTAGGTACCTTTTGCGTGCCACCGTCAGTTACTCAATACTACGACTTATCAACATAGAAATCAGAAGATGAAGCGTGTACAGCCCAGCTGGTTTATGACAAATTTAGGTTATTTTTGAGGAACTACATTCATGTCATGCTGTCATTGTGATGCACACTTCTCTAACATCTGTTCCGGTTAGCTGCTGCACCTCAAAAGAGAAGGGTTGAGTAGGTCAGTAACACTCACCCCTTATTTCGTCACGGACAAACGGCAAGGGAAAATTGGCTCTGGTTAAAGAAAGCAACCCCACTCCCCCTCTCCCATATTGCTTGTCAATTTATAAATGATAACAAAGAAACTATTGAATTTTGAGATTTTTCTTAGACGACTTGTGGTAAACGTAATTACTCCTTAATAATGTCCCTGTCCAGTGCTCTGAGTGACTCCTTGAACAACCTGTTACAGCCCATATTCCTCGTGAATGGGAGGTCAACTCTGGGCCTTATTGGGTTTGGTCCTCACCTGGAATGAAATGAATTTATCAATTGTAAAACCTTTGGCAAACAATATTTCTATTGTTGGGTGTGTATCAAACTCCTACACATCTTGAGGCTCTTAAGATTATAATCTGTTAAACGTGTTCACATTTTATCATAACATGTACAATGCTAGCATTATTCCTGGTAATATAGGTAATATATATTCTTTTCAATGCATATTTGAAACCCTATTTGAATTAAGTTCAATACCTGAAGGTGTCCTAAAGCTGTGACAAGACGGTGCTTGCGGTTTCTGAAACTGTGATCTGTTGCTTGTGCAACCGTATCCAATTTGCATGCTTTAGGAGACTCACTGTGATTTGGTTCTTAAAGGCTTTATCCTGGCAGCTGAAGTGGATGGTGCTAAGCTCATTCACATGCCTTTCTGATTCCTGTTACTGTGCACGCCACAATCTCCTCCACCCCCTACTACCCCGTTCCATTAGTTTCACTCTGATATTGTGGTCCTCAAATTTATTTAGTTACACCGACCTCCTTGTGTTTCCACTCGGACCAGAGTTTGTCTGTCAGTGTAAATCGAGGAGTGCTCATCCTTTAGCCTCTGTTCAAGTAGGCAGGCATCAAGTGCTAATGCTAATGCAACCACTAATAAGCTTTGTGCAGCATGTGCCAACTTCCGATGAATTAGCACGCGTTTTAGCCTAGAGGAGTGCTGAGGCAACCCAAGCCCAATCTGAGATTTAGACCTCCATAGTAAGCGTTAACTTTGTATTTGAAGAAAAAAATTAATTTAATAAAGACAAAAAAAAAACAGTTGGTCCTCATATTAGTCCAGGACACCCAAAGATAGTTTGTGTATGGCTCCTGACTGTGACCTTGTTCTGGTACATAAAGGCTCCACCTGCCGCCTCACACAGGCGAACGGATAAAAATACCCCACAGGCCCCGCGCTCTCTGTCAATAGAGCTTCAAGGACAGTCCTGGCCCCCCTCGTGTCTGTCACAAAGGAATGCACAAACAAAGGCATGAGAACACACTCACATGCGCGCACGGCACACACTCACGCATTCCTTTGGCTATGACACATGCCGGTGTCGACCTTGTGCAGGCTTACTATACTCGCACAAACCTGACACGCGGAGAAGTGGGGGGGAGTGGGGTACAGTTGCACAAGTAAATCTCCCGTTGGCCCGGGCCAACACTTGTTCAGGCATCATAGCTCTGCCCCAGAGGTGGCCGCGTCGTCTGCACATTAGGAATAAACTGCTGTCTTTGCAATTCTATATGCACCCCAGGGAAGGTGGAGGAGATAAGGGGGGGGGGGGGGGGG
>JAVQIZ010073940.1:0-12963 GCA_036023535.2 Galaxias brevipinnis
CTGCCAAACGGACGACACTTAGCAGAGCGGGAGAGTAAACCTGAGAAGAGCTATCTTGTCTGTTTGTAGGGGGAGAGGGGGAGAGAGTGAGAGAGACAGAGAGAGAGAGAGAGAGAGAGTGAGTGAGCGAGCGAGAGAGAGAGAGAGAGAGAGAGAAAGAGAGAGAAGATAGATGTGTGTGGCTAAGAGAGTGGAGACAGCATGTTGGTATCAAAGGGTCTCTAACTCTTGACTGCACCTCAAACTTTAATTGACAAATGAATATCTCCCTTCCTCTGATGCACATTCCTGGACAGCTAAGTGAGTCCTGTCGTCTCTAGGAGATGGAGCCGGGGCCCTTACATCTACAGAGTCAAAGGGCAGAGGTGGACCAGTGGGGGTTAGGAGTGGTCCTAGCGGCTGAAGGGAAGGATCCTAGGGGAGTATTGTACACTGACACCATGACATAAAAAGGCTAGCTACATGACGTATGACGTATTTGGTTAGTGGGTCAATATAAGGACCACGCTGCTTGGATGAGTATTCTTTGGACACGTCTCACTATAGAGGCAGGGAAGAAGCACGGGTCCACACGGACTGGAGAAGCTGCCTGTGCCCCCTCCATAGGAGGCTCTCTAGCATGCGTCTTTCATGCTGTGGTGACTCCATAACGCTGCCATGCATTTCTCTAAGTCAAACTATTCGCCAGTCGATGACCTTGACATGTTCAGATGGCGAGTGAACCGTCCTCACATAGCTTTCAGAAGGGCCCGGGGTGGATGTGTGTGTGTGTGTGTGTGTGTGTGTGTGTGTGTGTGTGTGTGTGTGTGCGCGCGCGTGTGTGTGTGTGTGTGTTGACATTAAAGCACCGCTAATCAGCACTGCCACTGCCTCATGTGCGCTGCCAAAGGACATGCGAGGTCAGCCTCGGTTTCCATGGCTACAGCCTTTTGAATGGACCTCTTCTGAGAGCGAGCAGGGGCATTTCCTGTTTACCGATTGGAGATCTGTCATCCAATCAGCCGGTTTGCAGTTGACCGGGGCCACGCCCTCCCTCCTATTGTCATCACCCAGAATTCAAACAAGCTCTCCTTTCAGGATGTCCATTTTCTCACTCGCTGCTGCAATACACTGTATCGCACAGTTATTATGAAGCTATTGGCTTTGTGTGTGATCAGGTATTACAAGACCATGTCTAAAACATGATATTTTTGCCCAATTACGCATGACTTGAGGACTGTGGACAACCTGGCACGTGTTTTTGCTGTTGTTGTTTGCAGGTTGACTGGCCCTGAGTGCTCTGAAAGGAGAAGGAGGGTGACTTCTGAAAGCTATGAGGAGAGGAGGTCTCCAATGTTTCCTCATTGGGACCAGGGCAGGTTCACCCAGGGACTCACAGGGGGGGAGGGGGGGTGGGGTGGGGGCGACTGGCTATCCTGACCGACGCTGGATAGACTGTATCATCACCGGATGCGGGAGGTCGACAGGAAGAACAGTTTGAGATTTTAGGTCAAGGTTGGGTCAAAGATCAATGAGTTAAAGAGAAGGGCAGTTCCCACCTGGCCACACTTTGCTGCGATCTGACGAGGAAAAGCAATGGTACACACACAAAGACACAAAAAAACACACACACACACACATAAAAACGCACATACAAATAGACATGAAGCCCAGAATAAATTATGACCGCATCAAAGACAAAGTAAAATGAGCAGATACAGAAACACACAGCAAAATAAACCTTTAAGCACATATTACAAATATTGCACCTAGCGTGAAGAAACAGAGTAGCCATTATTGAGCCTTAAAATGCTGAGTATACATGAAAGAGGAGGACGTTAATAAAACATATTGGAACACATCATAACAGAAACGAGAAGGACTAAACAGTGTGCTGTTTAGACAACTTCTCACGAGCACCGAGCAAACAGATGGGCAGCCCTGTCAAAACGGGAGAAAGCAGACAAAATGGCTGTTTCTGACAGGAAGACTGATTCACTGACAGAGAGGATAGCATCAAGGAGGGGGAAAGCTAGACGGCTGACAAGCAAGCGCACGTCCGATCGTTCAATGGAGGCCCTGTCTGACAAGGATGGGAGCAGCTGAGAGACAGGCTGTGGGTGATGGAGGGGAGCGAGGGGAGGAGGGGAGGAGGGGAGGAGGGGAGGGGGCATCTATCTGATGAGCCTCTCCGCCTGCAGCCCACTGAACTGCCTCACCCACAGCAGCAGGCTGGAGGAGAGATCCAGCAGCAGCAGCAGCAGCAGCACACTGCTTAGGATTAGGACTATATGGCGTGCACAACGTTTCAGGGAAATGACGTGCAGAGCATCTTACATTCTCACGCACAGAATGCAAAACTGTGACGCCAGGGAAAGTTCAATGGGGATTATAGAGCGGCTGGCAAAAATGCATTCTCAAAAAAGGAAAAGATCATTTCCAGAAGTATGTTACATGATAGCCTAAATCATATGATAGGGGGTGGACAGACTGGGAGAAAATGAGACAGACTACCAACGGGTAAACATATGGATTAGTACGTGCTTACAAGCTCTAGACCATGTGGACTGGAAGGAAAAGGTAGGATAAAGAGACTCTGGCAGACGGACAGACAGACAGACAGACAGACAGACAGACAGATACCAGACCAACAGACAGACAGACAGACAGACAGACAGACAGGCAGACAGATACCAGACCAACAGACAGACAGACACACAAAAAGCTACCTGACAGGCAGACAGACAGACAGACAAGGACAGACTGAGAGACAGGCAGACAGACAGACAGACAGACAGGGAAATAAAGCAGGCATTACCCCATGAGACTCCTGAAAGCAATCCAAGCCACAGAAGAGAAAGGCAGAGGGGAATAGAATGACAGAAAGAAGAGACAGAGAGAGGCAGAGAGATATAATCAGCGACAAGAGGAAAACACACACAGAGAAACTCAGTTTACAGTGGGCTGGTGCCAAGACACGGTGCACAGTGATGGAGGAGAGAGAGAGAGAGAGAGAGAGAGAGAGAGAGAGAGAGAGAGAGAGAGAGAGCGAGAGAGAGAGAGAGCGAGAGAGCGAGAGAGCGAGAATGTGAGAACGATAGAGCGAGCAAGAGCGAGACAGAGAGAGAGAGACAGAGAAGGAAAGGGAGAGAGATTGTGAAGAAAGCAGGGATCCACAGGTGACACTATCTGATAGTGTGGAAGAGTCGACATCCTGAGAGACAGACTCCACAGCCGGCTGCAAAGTAATTGACAGAGCTGGTTTGAAAGGAAGACACCATTTCCCCTGTACGGACACCCATAGGGGTAGTGTGCATGCTTCTTATCATCATCATTATTATTGTGTGTGTGTGTGTGTGTGTGTGTGTGTGTGTGTTTGTGTGTAGATCAACATTGTTAAGGTACAGTACTTTAGCACGAGCAGCTGCTGGATTTACCTTCTCCACATATAAAAACCCCAAGCCATGGATTAACATGAAGAACACATCCATCCTCCCTCTTGGCCTCCCCCCATCCCCTCTTCCCTTTCCTCCCTCGCTCCCTCCCTGTTGCTACTAACCTCACACTCGTTAGCCAAATCACACCCAGCCCATTAGCGTGCTGAGTGGGGGTGGATATTGTGTGTGTGCTACGCTGAGAGATGGCTTTGGAGAGAGCCATGTTGGCAGCCCACAGCGCTCCCAGAGCCCCGCAGGGCACGCTCGGAAGGGAAGCGGGACACGTGTTAGGAAGTGCCACCAGCAGGGGGTGCCAGAGGCAGGAGCCTGTGGAGCGCACACACACACACACACCCTGAGGGGCTCCCAGTGAGGCAGTGAGCGCTGGATGGTACCTGGCTTAACCGCTCCGACAGAGGGGCTCCATAGCCTGGCTCTTAAAGCACACGCACATGGCTGGTGGATGTCTGTCCAAACACACGTTTCCCTGGATACGACCCCCCCCCGCCTTACACAACATTGATACTCACGAGCAGGCGAAGGCCACCAGGGCACCACTGACCACGATGAAGTCCAGGATGTTCCACAGGTCCCGGAAGTAGGCGCCGGGATGGAGGAGCAAGCCCAGGTCAATCATCTAGGGAGAGGGAGGCGGAGGGACTGTTACCCCCCGCGGCAGACGGACCCCCTACTACTTAATCTCCGAGGTAATTATCCATGTTGAGAACCCTCGGCAGCAACAGAACAGGCTTTCATCCCTGATAAGACACCTCCTATCACTAAGCTGGTTCTGGGCTGCCCCTGAGCCCTACACGGGAAACCATCTACTAGTGATAAGGAATCATCTAGATAGTGAATGTCTCTGGTCCACCTTGAGGTCAGGCACTTTATTCTTATATGTATTCCTCAATGCTTCCTTGTATTCGTAAAGGGTCCTTGGGTTTTGAGATAGGCACTCTAAATTAATTTCAAGTTATTATTGTTATTATTACTCGGTGAGTGCAAACATTTCAGTTGGTACGACACCCGCAAATGGTGCCGACTAAACCCTCAAAAACCTATTGATTATTCCAAGTGCTTTCATCCGACCTTTCCTTTGTTACCTTAATCACCATCTCAAAGGTGAAGACTCCCGTGAAGACGTAATCCAGGTACTTGAGAACCTGAAGGAGAGAAGAAGAAGAAGAAGAAGAAGTGAATGTCGAGGGGAGATTATGGAGGAGCTGGCTTAAGTTTGACCCATCCAACACACCGTACCCCTGCGACCAGCAGTGTGTCCGCCCCGTCAAAGAGCCTCTCCCACTCCGCTCCTCCCCACAGCACACAGGCAGACTCCATCCACGCCTCAGCCTTCATCTCAGCCCACTCACGTTAACTCCAGCCCACCCACCCAACAGAACGCTAATGACTTTCGCCTGTCTGCTCCGAGCCCCGACTCAACTCAACCCCAGGGCTGCTGGGGGTGGGGGAGGATCTTCTGCCTCTGAACCGCCTAACACGGCCCAACTGTCGGGGGCTATAGAGGGAGAAACTTGTGGATGTTCCTGTCAACCTAATCAGCCGTAATGAATGAAGCAACGCTGGGCCACAACCCAGAGCCCTGGACGACCTCTACAGGGAGCCGGGGCTGCACCACATCTGAGATCAACCCAGCCCCGCGGTGTAGTGGGGTGGTGTCTCAGTCACTGACTGTGTCTGTTCTATATATATAAAATGGGGTTCTATAACGTGTGTGTGTGTGTGTGTGTGTGTGTGTGTGTGTGTGTGTGCACAGCTCAGACAACCAAGCCTCGTGGTGGAGGGGGAGGAGGGTGTCTGAGTGTGGGGTTCTATAATGTGTGTGTGTGAACGGCAAGTGTCTTGGTCTGGCGTCCCTGGGACATGGCGGCCTGGCGGCGGCCCTCACCTGGTTGCGGGGGGCGTTGGCCTGCACGGGGTCCTCTGCAGCCAGGGCGATGCTGCTCATGGTGATCACCATCAGGATGCACATCTCAAAGTAGCGCAGGTTCACCACGTAGTGACACAGGCGCCGCACCCTGGCAAGCAGGCACGCCATCACACACACACACGCACACACACACACACGCACGCACACAGGGAAGGCAGCAGTGACATGTCACAGGGTCCGCTCGGTTCTCACGTTCTCGAAACAACAACCCTAACGTCCGTCTGAGCGAACAGAAACAGTGTGGAGAGCCAGCCGTGTGACAGCCTGGCTAATGTTGCAGAGGGCCGGCAGGCTGTCACGCCGCTGCTGGTCGACTTACGGGTTGGTCTGCCCGAAGACAAACATGGAGCTGTAGGGGAGGATGTGTCTGGGACCGTTAGCCGCCTGCTCCTCCAGATCCTTCTTCTCCTCCGTCAGCGGCAGACTCTCGCAGTCCATGTTGTTCACTGAGGCGTGTTAAAAGCAGGATTCAGTGCAAGAATACATCGACAAAGTTCTCTCTTTTTATAGATGCATAATACATTCAGAGCTCATTTGGGCTGTTTAGCTTCAACAGCCGCTTGTTATTGCAACGACTTTTCAAAATAACAATGTCTGATACCATCGGATACACACTACTATTCTATCTATGGTAAGTGATATTGAAGCATTCAGTGTGCCACTAACACCACCGGTGTAGTGTATTGTGGGCGGCGGACTGACTGGGTATGACGGTGGTGTCTCCAGGAGGGGAGGTGATGGTGACGGGGATGTGGATGGTGTTACTGTTGAGGCCGGCCTGGCTGGCCCTGGTGGAGTTCCTCTGGTTGTCCGCGTCCTCCTGCTTCTCCCCAGGCCTCAGGCCCAGGGCTGGGGGAGGCTGCTGAAGGGGGCTGGAGGCCAGGCCCTCATCCTCCGCATCCGTCTGCCTGTCCCTGTGGAGAACCACGCACGCACACACACACACACACGCACATGTAGATGTAATACAGGGTGAAATCCAGCCCCCTTTGAAGCAGGCCCGTGTGGCTGTGTGCAGGCTGTGTTGGTGGCAGTGCGGTGGCTCTGTGCTCTGACCTGTGCCTGTCCCTCTGCTCTCCGTTCCCTCGGCCGTCCTCTCCCTCCAGGGTGGACTGGGCCCGGACCAACCGCGAGCGCTGCCTCTTCCTCTCCCCGTTGCTGTCCTCCCCTCCGCCCTCCGTCCTCGGCCCCCTGCCCCTCCTCTCCCCCCTGGCCCCGTTAGCCAGGGCCCCGTTGCCCTCCCTGGGGGGCCGGTGGGAGTGGTGGTGCCGGTGCTCCCTCTCCTCCCCCCCTCCGTTCCCCCCTTCCTCCGGCGAGCCTCCGTGGGAGGGGTGGTGCCTGTGTCCCTGCCCCCCGTCCTCCCCCCGGGCCCGGCCCTTCTCCTCCCTGGGGCGGGGCCCGTCCGCGGGCTCCCGGCTGCGGCTGTGGTGGGTGTGGTGCCGGCCGCCCCGCCCGTCCCCCGCCTCGCCCCCGTCCCCGTTCCTCTCCCGGTGGCGGTGGTGTTTGCGGGGCTGCTGGTGGTCGGCGTCCTGCCCCTCCCCTCCCGCCTCCTCCCGCTCCTCCTCGGGGGGGCAGGGCTTGTCGCCGTCGTCGGCCTCCACCACCAGGGGCCGGTCCAGGTGGGTCTTCATGTCGGGCCTGAGGTGCAGGGCGGAGGAGAGGCGCAGGCGCTCCTCAGGGTCCAGCTCGTTAAACAGGGCCTCGCTGCTGGCCCGCAGGTTGTGCTTCCGCAGCACGTTGGTCCTCTGCTCCCACACCGACATGGAGGACGCCTTGCAGGCCCTCTGCTGCTCCTTGCTGCTCGGGGGAGGGGAAGGCACAGGAGCAAGGACAGGGAGAGCTTTACAAACATTCAGGCGTAAGAGCACTTTAACAACACCTATTTTCACATTGTAGGCCTCACTGGCGTTTCAGAAAACACTTCCATCCATAAAAAAGCCATCTTTCCTCGTGTAGTTTCCGTCGAGGTTTAAAATCATTCCCTGTTTTTCACACAGCCCACCAGGGACAGGGAAACTCCAGAGGATGGTCTTTATGGATGGGCTACTACTCCCCATAGGAAGTCGTGTTTCACCATGCAGGCTCTAGGGAACATGCTATCATCTCCAGACCTTGGCAATCTGAAGTGTTCCTATCATATGGTGAGTCCTACAGGACCGGTCTCTACGTTGGTACCACCTATTGAGCTTAACAGGAGGAACACGTGCGTGTCAATGACCACACAAATGAGGGATGCAAACCTTTCCTGGGTCTAGATGGAGCGGCACCCGATATGCAATTGGTTCCCGAAACATGGACACATTTCCAAAAGTATCTATGTTAACTTTTGATTTCAGAAAAGATGAGGACTATGAGGAGGCTGAGAGAAACATGGCCTGCATTTCGATACATATGAAAAAGGAATAACAAACTCGTAGGATTGAAGATACATCATTGTGTGAAACACCGACACAGTCCCGACCATAGACATGGTCCCTCAAATGAATGAAAGTTTATGTTTCTGCCTAATGAATTATTAACAGGAATGGTTGAATCTATAAACGGAGTTACGACCTGGGGGGTCACCTGTACCTTAAGATTCGGCGGGCAGGAGAGGAGAAGATATAACTCCTAAAGAATAACACACAGAGGAGGACATAGCATAGAGAGACAGACAGGTAAGCAGCAGACAAAGAAGAACAGCAACACAAACACACACACACAAGTGAAGGACAGATATGTTTAGTGTAAGACTGAATAATCGGGGTGGGGGGCGGGGGGGTCAATGTGACACACAAAAACACAAAAACAAACACGCATACAACAGGCAGCAGCAGCCCTAACCCTGTATAAACAAATAGAAACAGCCAGCGGAAACAGAGAAGCCTAGCTCCACCGCGCCACAGCCACGACTCAGGTTGAATCCATGTCACCTGGGAGAGGACCAACATTTAATCGACATCTCTGGCTCGGCTCCCTCTCTCTAATCGATGGCGCTGCCAGCCTGCCAGCGAGCCCTGCCAGCGAGCCCAGTCCAGCCCTGAGCAGACGCTGGGCTACGCTAACCACTTTAGTCCTCCGCCCGTCCCGCCCTGTAAAACCAATCACCGCCCCTGAGGGGCGTCAGCCAACGAGGAGGTGACGCTGCCAAACTGCCCGGGGCGGGGGAGGGGGGGATGGGCGGGGGGCGGGGGCAGGTTGCGCTCGGGAACATGAAATATTTACACAGAGTAATTACTGGAACCGCGGCGCTACACCGTCGTCACTCTGGGCGTCCAACAGAGCCGGTGAGAGTCGGTGTTATCCATCCTGAGAGCCGGGACTGTCCCTGGTTCCAACAGCGGAGCACATGTTAAAATAGTAGGAACTCTGTCCACTGTGTCGTCCAACGTGCCAAGAGGGGTGCCCCCCGACCCATGCTCATCACAACACTCAGACTGGGCCGCACCACGGGGACAGAGAGGAGGACTACCAGGGAAGGATGAGGAGGGAGAGGAATGGATGTGGAGGGGATGGGTGGGGAGGGTGGAAAGGCAGAGGATGAGGTGCTAGAAGAGGTTAAGAATGACATGAAGAAGACTGAGTTGAGGACCCAAGAAGAGAGGGAGAGAACAGGATGAAAGGGGAGGGGGGGGGGAGTAGGAGAATATTGTAACATGAAGCAAAAACTCACGGTGAATGTACGCTGGAGACGGACGACCTGCGAGAGAGTGCATCTCGATTTTGCTTTACAAAACTGCACATGCAGAACAAAAACAAAACACAAACAAAAGAAAGGATGAGACACACACACACACAAACACTCACACACACACACACCAAGAATGGGGAGGGGAGAGGTGGCAGCAGCTGTCTGAACTGTCAGTCTGTTTGACCACCTGTCCCCTCCAGGGCTCACAAAAAAGACCATTCTAAAGTGAGGTAGAGCGACGTTGGTGACATTTCAGCAGGGGCACAGTCTGGGATTAGAGTGGTGAAGACCATTCTGGCATGCCAGAGTAAACTCCATTTGGCCACATGTGGGACACTGCGTAGAGTTAAATAGCAAACATGTATTATCATTCTAAGGATTTGATTTAGGATTACAGGCCCAATCCACCAAAGTGTTACCAAAAACAGTACAAACTAACATCATCCTGAATAAAAAACTCAACAAAAAGGATATCAAACATGGTTTTAACAAGAAGAACATTGAGGAGTTAACAGATAAATTAGTTTACAAAGCCTTCCAGACACTGTAACTGTACAAACATTCAATAAAACAAAAAATAAATCCCTTTGTTAGAAATACTTTCGGTGGGAAATTGAAATACTGATAATGATGGAGGTCGAAAAGGCATTGCAAATAACAACACAACATTGAACATTATTTTGGAAAATTAAAAACATTGAATTATGGACTTAGTACATTTGAAGCAGATGCGCACACATCATCAATGTCATGTTGTAATAATCAGATTAAAAACATAACACCATGCACACTTTGGCTACGCTAATCTTTATTCATGGCAACGGCTATCAATTGAAATCCACGTTCTGTCATTCAGATTGTACAATGTCTATGCTGACACACTCTAACGCTTATGCATCGGGTAATTTACGGGTTAATCCCACAACCAAATAGTAAGGGTCAAAAGGTGGGCAAATGGCTTGGACCTCTAACAGCCAATGAGGTCCTGAGACGGCTTCACGGAGGTCTCCTGTGGATGGGATACTCACATCCTCCTGGCCCAGAGCGAACGAGAGAGGAGGAGATGGATGGGTGAATGGACTATAGGCTGTGCCTCGTGGCCACAACACTGGGATTGACTGTATTGATCGTCTGCAAATGGCCGTGGAGGCTGTAATGGATCCCACCCACAGATGGATGTTCATTAGGAGAGCCTCACAAGCCAATGAGTAGGTAATGAACGGCGACTGGGGAGAGGATCAGCCGCAGCAGCTCCCTGCCTTAGTCACTGGCTCCACTGGTGGCATGAGAATCCACATAGCAACGCTACAGACAAGGAGGGTCGGAGGGGACAGGAATAGTACTCACGTTCAGACACACGCTCGGAATTACACACACACACGCACGCACGCACACACACACACACACACACACACACACACACACCAGATCAGCCACGACGGACTTGTGACGTTGGGTAAACGTAGGACAGTGAGCAGACGAAGGCTACCAAACAACAAAGCATCCCAGGGTGACAGCAGCACGGGATATGGATGGTGGACTGTACCATGTCTTCTCTGAGATGGGGGTACACAAAGTGGTGGGGCTGATGGAGGACACAGGGTAGATAGTTTAAACCGTTTGGACAATTGCACGCGTGGGGGCAAGGAGAGGAATGGCGGTGGACTTACGCAGCGATGGAGATGTTGGCCGCCGACATGGGGCTGACCTCCTTCACCTCCATGGCCTTCTGCAGGGCGAGCTTCTTATTAGCTGCCTCCTCCTGCTGCTCCTCATCCTGGCCAACAGGGAACAAATCAAGACCACAGCGGTGAGTTGAATTCTGGGACCACTGTAGGACTACAGACATCTATTGACAGTCGTCATCAAAGTAAAGTGGCACTTAGCTTTACCGTCTGTCAATTCCTGTTAGATATAAATAAATATAACCCGTAGCCTTCAGAGTTATTTTGTTGGAGTAACCATGTGTTTACATGATTGTTGACATTGTAGATCATTTGGTGTACTTTAAAGACAAAAAAAGCTTGTATGCCATTAAGCTTATATATTTATGTATGTATTTATTTGTTTGAAAGTAACACTGGTGATACCATCTTTTCTTCAGTGTACCTTCGTCAGTTCCTGTGCATTGGCCAGATTATCCACAGCAATGGCCAAGAAGACATTTAGGAGTGTGTCTGGATGGGTCTCCGCTCAGGAAAACAGCAAGGAAAATGGATTTCGCTCCTCTGGTTCGACAAATAAACAAAGCCAGTCAATATAATATGAGTCACTTGACAAGACGTTTGTATTCAAAAAAGGGAACACAGCATGTACGCCGATCAGATTCCAGAGCAGCCATATTTCTAGGACTAAAGATATGTCGGTAAGCTGTTTCCTGAACACGCAGAGGGACACGGGTGGATACAGTTTCCAAAGAGCGTGAGGACGATGAAGTAGACGGAGGAGAACATGCCGCTCCGCACGCCTCCCTGAGACTCGATCCCGTGGTACATCACCGCATTCCAGTCCTCGCCCGTCAGGATCTACGGGAGAGACCATCACGTACCACATCAAAACATTAACCGCCACCCCCACTCACTGGGATCTATCTATGGGAGAGACCATTACAGATAACAGCCAAACAAAGGTGAGGCGTTATTAAATGTATCTTTGTGGAACTGTAGGTACACGACCCTGTCATGCCCGAATAATAATGATCCACGGGTAAGACAATAACAGACCATGCTGCAACAAAGTGAGACACCACAACAAGAAAACGTCCTTTCACAAAGTACATCATTAAAATGACAAGAGAAGGCAAACGATAATTAAGGCAGACTAATCGAGGGGTTATGAAACGTGTCCTTTTGGAGCTGTAGGGCGACGGAGCAGCCATTCCCACTAATTACCAACGACCGATAGGAATCAACGAGTCCTCTCCTTCACACCGCGTGACTCGGGCTACGGCTCTCGCGAGGGAGAGAGCGGGGGAGGCGTTCGTTTCGTGGTGAAAGGAGGCGGCGTGTACCTGGAAGACGGTGAGGATGGCTGCGGGGAAGGTGTCAAAGTTGGTGGTGGGGGTCTCGTCCTCAAAGTTGAACCTAAAGGAAAGGAGGAATGGGTCAGGTCAACTCGGAGGCGTTGGGCAACGAGAACGAGACCGCTCAGTCATCCTGGGCCTAACCGCTTCTGGCTTTTTCTTTTAATGCCGTCCCTTCCATGTTGAGTAACCACTGTGGTCAGTCAATATACAACGCTGACGTTGACGTTCAGTCTTAAGTAAGGTAAACATTGTGTCGTGTGCTGTTCATAGCAACAATGCATGTGTCTATGCATGGCAACTAGACTACCACAGCCACCCACATCACAGCTACACACGTGACATCCACATGCATATGGAAACATTGCATTGTGATGAAGCAGGTCTACAGGATCCAAATATATGTTTCCAAAACAACAGATATTCCCTGTTGATTTGAAGAAAACGCATCACACTTAGATGTGAAGAGTAAACATGTGTTCCCTCTCGTTTGATCTGTTCCCTATCCTTCGCTCACACGCGCACACACACATAACACAGACTGAAGGCACACACACCAACACGGACACAAACACGCCCGACCTAGAAATCACACATAGGTAAGAAGGTCATGTGGAAGCAAGGCTTCAGGAATGATGAGCACTGGAGTGAGAGATGGTGAAGGTTGTTTCACATTGACAAGACAGAGACAGATACAGAGAGACACGGAGACAGAGACGGACAGACAGAGATATAGAAGACAGACACAGGACAGAAGACACAGAGGGCAGAGGACAGAGGACAGACACAGAGGACAGACACAGACACAGAGGACAGACACAGACACAGAGGACAGAGGACAGAGGACAGACACAGAGGACAGACACAGACACAGAGGACAGACACAGACACAGAGGACAGACACAGA